>JABASI010005496.1:0-12226 GCA_019776505.1 Tomocerus nigrus
AAAACAATAATGGCAAATATTCTTGCAAAAATGGAGTCGAATGAAAATTCTACCTGTCTTTATGCAATGGTTAACCTCAACAAGATACGTACACAGCGCAACAGGTATTAAAATACCATTATGCATGCTCCATAATAATACATAGTAGTAAAAGACCAGCAGATGTAAAACATATTTCGTACTTAAGAGTGGTACTATGTTATACGTGATAAAGATCAATCCGGTAACTTGCTTTCGATAAGAGATCGAAGTAATAATTGCTAATTGTATTTATATTGATTCAATGTATGCTATCCTTACGTGTTGGATATACAAACAGCATGTTTTTTCTTCTAGCAGCTCCAATTATCCTATTTTTTTCATGAATGCACCGTCAACATTTTCAAGCTATTCAATGTGTAACTATTAAGGCTCCTTTGTTTCTTTAAAATATTTTGAGACTGATTCAAAATTTCAAAGTAGTACCTGTCCATTATATTATCATAATCATTCATGGCTATATTACAATAGGTATTGATAAATCGGATTCTTTAATGGAAATGCATCATCATGAACCAACGGCAAAAGGCTTGCAGTAAGGGTAAGCTACGGTTTGCTGTTCATTGTCAATATTATTTTTACCAAATTTTGGTGCTATTACCGCATGATTAATTTTTGCTTTTATCTGATATTATTTTCATTGCTGTTTTTAAAGATAACTATTGTGCACTCATTTTTACTGCATACATGGTTTTATATTTTTGTTTCGCACTCTGTGCAGACTAACAATGTAGGTATTTATATAGTTGTATGTAATGTATAGGGAAAGCTAAATTTTCTTGTGCCATTGTCCTATTGTAGAAAACAAAGTGATTGTCAGTGTACGACTTAATTATGACTTTCAATAGTTTTGGAATTTGCTTTAGCCAAGGCGCATCATTTTGTGATGGAGGCCTTAAGCAAGGAGGTCGGTTAAAGTTGCCAGGACAAGTCTTCATTGAGATTAAGTTTTCGAAAGGTGTGTGGACGGCTACTTGATTTGGCTGCATTATGATAATGTAGAAAATGCACGAAGAGCGTTGAATGCATGTAAGTAAAGTATGATAGGAGTAGTGATGCAGCACCGATGTCAATTTATGATTTATGAAGTTTGGATGGGAAGCCAAGCCTCTTGCATGTCATTCTGAAGATTATGTTTTGTTGTATAGTGTGAGTAATAAGATACGGATTATGATATAGAGGGATAGATGAAATGCATGAAAGGTGCAATGCCAAAGATTCTTTCCAATGTCAGACTCATCCTCATGTCTTGCTAATGTCATAAAGCCGAATGATAAGTGTTGGTTGTTAACTATGGAAAAGAAGTGATCATGAGCTGAGAATTAAGTTGAGTCCAGTTTGAGCAAATAGTTAGCAAATGGAGATCCGATCCGATCAATAGACTGTGCATGTTTATTATACGAGGCGGGCTGTGTCGAGCTTTTATTGCTACTTTATCTCTAACTAGGTAATGGAGGCTGAGTGAAGTCTCGAGAGATATTATTTAACGAAGCTGATGCCCCATGCCTTTGGGCTCTGATTTAAGGAAGTGATTCCTCGACTCTTCGGAGCTCGAGTTGACTGCTAATATGATATACCGTGTGGTGTTTCTTCTATTTATCTCTCTTTGATCTTGCCTTCTTCTGTCTTTTCCGTATCTACTCCATTATGCAATAGCTCTATATCTATAACCATAGATATTATATATAGTTGGCTGTAATTTAACTCTGAAAACACTTGTCTTCCTATAATATCCAACCTTTTATAGTGTAATATTTTAGCAACTTGTATCATTCAAAGAACACGAATCGAGTAATAATGCATTCAAGTTCCATAATGGATACTGCATATACATAGAGCTATAGAATATATGAGCAGGATATATTTCTAAGACTATAGATTGGCATATTATTTATATTAACACAACGGTCGCTCGCTGAAACGTGTAAACTTGCAGGATTACAAATACTAACCAATATTTAACACACGTCTCAAAATGACTCCCTCCAGCTAATTCATGATGCATTTTGCTTTGAAGGATAATCTTCTTACGATTCTAGAGCAATTATGTGTCCATCTGCCTAACGAACAACTGTTGCTCACTCACTCACTTTAACTCTACACTGTTAGCACTCATTATAAGAACATACTTACTCTGTTAGTGCAGTTTCTATTGGTCTAATTAACATTTCATCGCAAAATTAAGCTTTTTGAGATGTAATAGACAATAGACACTCATGCTGATACTCATTAGAGAAATTCTGCTCTTTTCTTACTGAATCCACTGTGCATTTTATGCAAATTATTATTTGCATTGAATAATTTGCCAAGAGTAGTAGTAAATAGATCCGTGATGGAATATTTTACAGGTATTTTTCTAAGGGTTTTTATTGAGCCGTATGTGCATCAGACTTTGAAATTGGAAATGCCTACTTTGTAAACGCAACAGTGACCTTCTCCTTTACTTTTAATCGTGCAACTTGATTTGAATTAATTTATTGTTTGGTTTTGTGACGCGTATTGTGTCAAACCGCTTTTCTTGTTTCTATCAGACGATTCTTGGAAAACTTTTAAATTCATCGTCAACTTAAATCAACACAAACGCATAATAATTCATGAGTACATCCTATACGCGTTATAGTTATCATACTACTATATCAGATGGTAGGTTTATAAATGGGCAAGCGTTTTGACACACAACGGATACGATGGCACTGCAGATTGTATTTTCAAGGATGTTTTCATAACTCGTACACTCCATGTGCATAGGAGATGGATGGAACAGTGAGCTTTAATCTACATCTATATACAGAAGACTGATATACAGAATTAAAAAAGATAAAGTAAGGGATGCAATTCTCGCGTTAGAAGCAAATATATATTAAAAGTAAAAAACATGCTATTGCATCGTCCAGCTCTCAGTACCTACCTGTGCATTCAACAGTTTTTTAATAGCTAAATAGGAATCTACTTTTGTTGTTAGTTACTTTAAGATAGATAGAGGTAGAAGATGAAAATAACATGCCATGCATCCCAAACAGGTTGTTTAGGGAGAAGACAACGTATTTACGCGACATAGGCCGTGTTTACTCGAGCTTGATGATGGAAGTAATGATAGAGTGTATTAGTGTTGTTGGAGCCTGTGAGGAAGAGCGAGAGATAGAGTAGCTTATCTATGTAAAGTAACGACTATCGAATATGTATGTTAAGGTATTTGGTGTTAAATTCGATTTGACGCATCCTCGACCTCATCTCTTTTTTCAAAACGGGCCTGGGACGGAGGAAACTCAAGCAAAAAGTTGTGAATTTCTTTGTCTTGACTGGACTGGACATAACTGGTCTGATTTAAATGCTCCGAGGTATTACACTGTACAAACGAAATATCTCTGAGAGTGAGTACTATAGAAAGACGCTATATACCTATATAGATTCTTCACGCAAGGTAATTGTATATTTTACTACTGACGTGCTGTGTAAAGTACGAAGGGAAGGAGTGAATTCGAATAAAATTACTTTTTACTCTTCAGATAATCTCGTCCACTTTTCATCGCATTACTTTGACGTGTCTCGATGTAGACACTTGTAAATTGTAAGTAAACGAAATCACAGAAAGGATTTCGTAAGTGGAATAAAATAAAGTTTTAGATAGGCACTTGCGACAGAAGAACAATGATATAAGTATTTTCTTTAAAGAAACATTACACCTATACTAATGGAATAAGAGTTTGTATTTTCTTCATCTAGAATCTAGTAGTAAGTAGAATAGTAGTAGAAGTATTTTGTAAGTATGTGAGCGACGACACAGAACACCTCGCTTAGCATTCCTTCTTATCTATTATTCTTATTGAATCGATTCTTTGGAAACTGGATGCATTAGATTAGATGAACCTATAGTTAAACTTGCGCAAGAGTCCAGCCAACATTATGTACCTGAACTAACAATAAGCCAGAGGCTCCAGTTCACATTGAAATCCTTCCTCTACAAAGAAGTGACGAGTAAACTTGACTTTGAACATCTGATAGCCTCTTCTCATCTTTGTGAACATGTAGTATTCTTAAAACAACTATTCTGCATTCAGACATGTATCTTATACCTCGGCCATTACACCTTAAAAGATAGATGCATATTATCTTGGATTCTCAACTTATTATTACTTATTGTAAATTGTAAATCTATTCATATTAAACTTTTAAATGTAAAAATGTAACACTACACCTAGTTCTGTGAAAAGTGGGTTCATGTTCATTTAGTTAGCTTTATTCATTGATTACTATCAATAAGATATATTCCGGCCTTATAAAATTCCCGCATATATAAAGCTTTTAAAAATCCAGGCACCCGTGTTTGTTAAATATTTGGCCCCCTGAAACTCGCAAAAATAGAATTTTAAACTCCAGTGATATAATTTTCGTGGAACAAATTAATAATTAATCACTTCATTACTTAGGTATGTGGGTATTAGAATGGTCCTAAAAATTACTATTGAAATAGGTAGTACTAGAAATCTTTAACATAGTATTACGTACAATGTAGTTTCTATTCTGCAAAATGAGTTAGTAGTGTACATGATATAAAGCAAGTTAAATTTGGGCCTCTATTCAAAAGTATAAAATTCTTAGAATGTCCTAAATGCAAGATCGTGTGTAGGAGTAAATGAATTTAGATTTGCATAAAAATGCATTTATGTAACTGCTAATTCAACTTCATACAGCACGGATACAAAAATGAAATATTTTGCTATTCATATAATATGTCTGTCCAAAAGATTCAACTCACCCTATTTTCCTAGTTTGTTTATCTGTAGTAGGATGGTGAGCATTTAAATAGAATTTTAATGTTAGATTACCCAACCTTTTTTTACTGTATTCATTGACACAAAGAGATGAGAGCATAATTATTCCAAATCACGGCATTCCCAAACCAATTCCATTGTAGATAATTATATTAGTGGGATAGGAAGGAATTAAGGTATTCAGTCGTTTATTTTTTACCTTGACAAGGTTCTTTCCTAAAGCTGAGCCCTCCTTCTTCTCTTCCTAAAAATGTGCCGACACTCCCTCTCGTCTCGTCTCAAATGTAGCAACAGAGCTAACACTTTACAGATTAATGAATGCTACATATCTATTATAAAACATGCACTTCCCTGAAGGCTCCTCATATGAATAAATAGAAGGTAAGTAAGTGTTTATGAAAAGATGATAGGTAGGTCATTTGTTAATTCAGTCTTATCTGCAAAAATTAACATTAATTGCTACTTAAATGCACAGAGCAAAATGTTATTGTGGTTCTGCCTCTAGAAAATAAAAGTATTTTCAATCTAGTCTAAAGTACCGATACTTTAAACACACCTAGTGTAAGATTTTACGTAAACATGTTATAATTTAAACGTGATTTTTAACACTACATAGCTAGTGAATATATCCTGAATAATTAGTTGGTGTGGAATAAAAAACCGAGACAGAAAACTTGACACTGGCAATCACTACTAATTGTAAGTTGGTTTCCTTGTCGTCTCATTAAATCATCATCATATTAAACATAATTTGCTGAGAGATATGAAGCTTTACTAGTTCATAGGTCAGTCATGTAGAGTCTTACAACAGTTCCGCCTTTATGGTTACATCATATTATCCTGTTGTGTGTGTACGTGTTGAGAAACTTCATGAGAGTTTCATACTGACAGTGAGCAACAAGTTTAATTGACTTCAGTTCTAATTCCAAATTGGATTTTTAATTGCAGATGGATTTACATATCTATCACCTTCCCTTGTTAAGCAGACTCTTAAAGTTGTCTGTCTCTCGCACTAAAATGGAAAACTGGTCAACACTTATTATTAAAGATGTAAATGATCACTTTTATTCAGTATTAATTCGTAGAACTGAGTAATGAGATTTTATGATAATTTTCCATTGAATTCGTAATGGTTGTCAGCAGTCAGTTGCTGCTGTCTCTCTTTAAGTACTGGTTGCCTACCCAAAGTTGCTTGAAAATAATAATTGTTGAAATTAAAGGTATAGACTCTAGTAGACATAAAAATAAATGCACCTGCGGGTGTAGTAATTCTCTGGTGATTTTTGGTAAGTGTAGAAAGAGTTAGAATTAACAAGAGATATCCCAACTTTAATTAGGTGAGCAGTGACAAAGTGAATTTATTATCAGTCCACCCATTTATACTCTAGTTAGTTAGATGCCGAAAACAAAGCTAATAATGTTGACATCAGGACTAATCTGTGAAAGTTAATGAAAGCATGACAAGAGCATTCCTTTGACAGAGATAAGCTAACAATAGTTAAGTTAATAAAATGAGAGTAGCCGCAACAAGTCCAAAAGTTTTGTCGAGTGGCCACCCGTGTACTTTGTAGAAAATCGCAGCCCACAGTTTGATTCCTTAGTCGTACATTGTTGTAATAATAAGAATAAGTTGTTTCTGAAGTCTACTCTGGTATTTAATTTGATATTACATTGTCTACATTGCAATTTACATGTGTTAACAAGTCTTTGATGAATTTTTGCGCACTCGTGAAATGCAAATGCGAGAATGCATGCCTCATTCACTTTTTATTTCATAATAAACAGCAAGTACAAGTGCACAAGGAGTCGACGAAAAGTCATTGAAGGAATTAAACCAACCAAGTTTTACATTTACACGAGTTATGACTATCATTGACCCCAAAAAGCAAAACTACACAGAAGTTGAGCTCTATGAAATGATTAGAGCCTTGCTATAATACCACCACGACGCGAGGAGGGCAATCAATCTGAAATCATTATAGAATAATTCAGCGGTAAATAGGTTACATCTTGTTATTGTGTAGGGAATTGATGAAGGCAATTTAGTGTAGTTACTTATTTTCGTATTCAGCCAAGCCGTGCAAATCGTTGATTGAAATTGAAAAGGAGGGAGAGAAGGCACAGAAAGTTTTGGCATTAGTGTCTCTACAATTAGCCATGTAATCGAGTATATCTGAAGAGCAATAAATATTCTAGAAAAGTAGGATCTATATTATGCTAGGAGCCAGGAGCTCTTTCCAACTCGACTGAACATTGAAAGTGAACCAAATAAAATGTTCTACCTTACGAATAATAAATTCTAAGGTAGTACAAATTAGGATTTCGTCGCGGGCGACTAGGACAACATGAAAGTGCATGTCACTCTTTACTAGCATTCTGGGTCAGACTGATTTTATGCATACATAGAGGCGCACTACTATTAAATTAGGCATTGTTTCAATTCAGTCTTAATTGGTGCTAGGTGCAATGTTTACCATACGCTCTAGACATAAACACACATGTTATATGGCAATGTCATGTAAAATGAAAAGTGAGGCAATGCAAGAGCGGGCAAATAAAGTCTCCACCTCACACAGCTAATGATAAAGACAAAGTTTTGATTATAATTGCAGTTGCCTTTGCCTTTGACTCTCTTTGGCTTGCACAGGAGATAAGTACTTGAAATAAATGTGATGTTGATGTGCAGGTTGAGCATCAAGATGGATGTTAGAGCCAATTATGGATTTCTACTATTATTGTTCTTCCACTTAGGAATTAAGAATGTGCCAGGTGACACAGTGATCACAAGAAGGGATGGGTTACTAGTAAATACACACTCTCTTCTCATAATATAAGTTATGAACAGGGTTATTTATTGCCATTCCTATTACGATGTTTAAAGGACTTTTTTTTACAGATGAGAATTAAATTCACTAGGGATTTATACATTGAACTGTTGTTGTACAGATAAGAGATATCTGAATTTAGTAGAGGAATGGCCAAGGTAGGAAACATTTATTATTATTTTACAATTACTACTGCTATTATGCTATTTATTATTATTATGTATGAAGAGAAGAGCGAGAGGTAGACTTATTACTGCAATTGAATTACTACTGCTACATACACAAATTATTCTACGAAACTGCCACCTAAGTTAAGTTGACAGGCATGGAAAGACATATGTTAACTGAAACTTTTCTACTTGTACAAATATAGCCATGCCCATAGAAATGCAAACAAACAAAACTTGTAAAAAAATGACGCTAGTTGAAAAGTGAAAGAGAGTTTTTGTTTTGTTCATCTGATTTCAAAGTCACAGTCTCTTTCGTTCCTCATAATATTCAGAGTAGTAGGTAACTTGCACTTCACTTTAAACGGCAGAGCAGAAAATTGTTTCCTTCTGACTATAGATTCTCATCTGAAAAAGAAACAGAGACATAGAAGAGTGTGAGTGATGCATATAAGAACATACTACTACTATATCTTATCGTAATAAAAATACATTGTATATAAATCTATTAAATCTACGAACATTCACGTTATACTTAATGCCTAAGTAAAGACAGAAAGGAAATCTTACTGTCAGTAAACTTGTGTTTATAATTCATTTAATGTAGGTCTCCTCAACTATCTGTATCGTTTTAATAGCGAGCTAAATGCTAAATAGCAGACTAAGATAATGAAAAGCAGCAGCGTAGGGGTAAGAGGCAAGATTGTAAATGAGAGATATCTCTATCAAGAAAATAAGTAGGCTATGCTATAATGTTTGTAAACTTTTACAGGAATTGCAAGAACGTGAATTACTATATACGTATGTTTCATCTTCCTTTCCTTAACTCACTCACTACTAATTGTCTGCACTTATTATTATTTCTAATACTATACAACAGCGGCCTCCATGCCCTGGCTACACTCGCTCTTACAATGGTAATTAGGTTTAACGCTATAAACAAAAGTACAGGATCTACTTCACAATTAGTTCACTTACACTTTATGTGCAGTGGATTGTTAAACTTTTTTCCGTAATGGATACGCTATGCTCAAATTGCACTTTCCTATAAATTCCAACAATTTGCAACACACATAAATCAAAAGATGAATTCTAAAGAAGAATTTCTAGCCAATGCATAATAAAAAGATGAATGATTTTTCAAATAAATTATGTACATCACAACAGACTCTACACGCAATAATTAATGTGATGTGGAAATTAGGGGTTGAGGAATTCACGAAAACAATCCTTGCACCTTTACGTCAATTTTAGAGACGTACTGTTCAGCTTCAAACGTTTAATATGATGTAAAATCAGGAAAAAATATTGTCTATTTTACTATATTAATTTTTGATGAAATGTTGTTCTCGTTTATGTTGCTATTTATTTATTTATATGTTCAAGTAGTTAGAAGAGATAATTACCTGCAGTTTATACGTTACTACCGACTCACATTAAGATTATGAGGTCTACTTATGCCCCAACTGTTTACCTTTGAGCTTTCATTCTTAAAAGTTCCTTGAGCGTTAATTTTATAGGAAAATTTTCAATTTTCAATTCATTAAGACTTATAATAAGCTAATTTTATACTAGCCAGACATAAATTATAACTTATTCTGTCAAGAAACTTCACTCATTATGCATAGGTAAGCTAAAACAAATATTAATGAAATATACGATAAATTACAGGCGTACGAAATCAGTGCTACTGCAGAAATTCATGAGCTGAACGGGCTTATCACAATAATATCTTGTAAAAGACGTTTCTACTAATTGCAATCTTCATTGATCGTTTTTTATAGTTGTAAAGTTTTATTTTCAGATTCAATAGTAGAATAAATAAAATCGAATGGATGCATTGCAGTTTTGCAATAGAGATGCAAGTACGTTCTAGAATGATGTTGATGAAAAGTATTATTATCATTAGGAATGACTACCACAACACAACTCGGTAATAATACAGATTTAATTTTCCCTTCGAACATCCACCTCAATCCATCATGACGTATTTGTGTATTTACTATCACCCATTTCACTACAAACTGATTGATTACACCCTTAGCTACTAATAATACTTACATGGTAAATAATCTAAAGCAAAAGGAGCAGTGCATTTCCTTTGTTGCAATCTAAAAACACATCGTGAATAATGAATACGATTTCTCCAAGCAATATATACCTATAGCTTCTTTTCTATGAACTATGACAATGCAGACTGATAATCATTTCACTTCTGTTGTGTTGTAGTGGCTATCACCCATCATAAAAAACAACAGCACACGATATGAAAGGAAAAGAATGTTAATAAAGAGTGCTGGGCACAAAGCTATATTATACTAATACATACATACATTCAGCAGTTACCAATTGAGTACACAGACATAATGTTTAAACGGCAGGCTTCTTTAATTGATTTTTTTGCTCAGGGAATATCATTAAAAATTGACACGAAGGCAAAAACTGTGCACGTACATAAGTTATCAGCTTACAAAGACATTTCAATTGTCAATCTGCAATCTTTTACAAATTAAGAGATAGCTTAGTGTCTGCCTCTTCACTTATTAGTAGCAATTTGCAAACCTCTATATACAAAAAGTTGAAATGAACCAGAAAAAATATTTTCTCTGTTATTACATGTAATACAGTAGTTTGTAGTAATAACCAGTATAATTTGATAAATGTGAGCAAATACAAAATACAAATTGCAATCTGTGTTTAAAAAGCCTTTCCTTTTCAAAGATTGCTTTCATATATCTACATCCACCCCCTATATATAATGTGTTACGAAGAAAAATCACACTCATTCATTAAATTTAAAACAAATGCTGTGAGTTATGAAACTATAAATAATAATTACATAGTTTAAACAGCGTTAGCGAACTCTTTTCGCTAAAAAAGGAGGAGTAGAGTGACTTGAATGATATATTTCATTTTTTGAGAACAACTCGTTCTACAATGTTTCATTGATTGAAAGATCCATCCTTATGTGTGTAGGGTATATGTATTTATGTAATAAGAGGAACGAACAGGTATACTACTTTTCATTCTATACTACGATACATTATTTGTAGCAAGTAAAACGTCACTATTACAAGATAGATACTACAAGGGAGATCAGAATCAGTTCATATGCATCGGTTAACATTTAAGCTAAATGACATTTAACAACCAACTATGAAATATGAATGATGAAGCCACGCAACTTCTCAGGATAATAATGCATAACAATACTGTGTAGCATCTCATCTATCTGTATAAGTTGTAATTGTAGTAGTAATACAGGCAGGCACTATACTTTAGGTACGGAACAAGTGAAGCAACATTTTCCTTCGTTTCAAATTATAATTTGCATATATACTACAATACACAATGCATATTCGAATATGGAGTGTTACTAGAGTAGAAAACTTTTTATTTCACTTCATATACTTATTAGGAATATATTATTACAATTCTAAGCATCCCTAACTAAGTAGACATCAATATACACAACATTATATGCTCTCGTATCCATGTAATTTCCATTTCCATTGTCTTATGTAAGAAATCTTACAATTTTCATTGTGCTTTGCAATAGTGCTGATTTTTACTTGGCCATTAACTAGAAAATCCTATTAAAATGTAATTTGGACGTAAAAGACAAAAGCTGCACAATGATAACATGGTTGTGATGAAAAATTGGTGGAAAATTCTTGGGCAACCATTAAATCAACTCTGGGTTCTTAATTCTTTTACCCAGGTGGATGGAATGCATGAATTCCCTATGAGTTTCATCTCGGCATAAAAAGCGAAGCTATTAAAATGCAGAAAATTCCTGTGCAACAAATTCTCGAACATAATATAAAGCAGATTTTGCTCTTTCCCTTTTCCTGACAATACAGGAACCTATATAATATGGGATTGGAAACATAAGTACCATTGAAATATCAAATGGAAATGAAAAGAGGAAAGCATCTAGAGTGGATTTTAAATGGTCATTACAGGTAAATAAAATATTATCTGTTGGCAGAATGGAGTTTACATGTATGTAACGTGCTTGGACATCTTCTGTCGGCAAATTGTAAAACAACTGTTGTCTTATGGTTATGATGCAATAACGAACTAGTAAGTAGACAATGTCTGCAAGGAACTTAAATCCTCATGAATTGAATTAAGCATACAGCTATGCTATAAGTACTTAATACTGCTATACTTTATTTGCAAGTACAATACTTGCTATTGTATTTAGTAGCAATAGGATACAGTAATGTGGATGTTACATCAACTCGTGCTAACTAAAGTAGTTATTGTAATACTACTTAATAATGCACAAGGTGGTCTTCCTATCTTCCTATACTAAGTAAATTTCCTTATAGCATTAACATTTTATTGTTAGTTTTGAATCGGATACTTTGCCCTTATATGAATCGTTAACAAGCATTAAAATAAGATATGCAAACCT
>JABASI010005497.1:0-12225 GCA_019776505.1 Tomocerus nigrus
GGGGGTGCTTTTATGTAGACATAACATATAACTCATATTCGCGCGAAAAATTTAGGTGTTTTTGTCAAATATTATGAGTAAAAAATGACCTATTTTTTTGGTATTTTAAGAAAAAATGCTTTTTTTCCTGGGCTTCTGCGGGGCCCTTCAAGCGCGTGGCCCTTTTGCCCCCATGTAGCGCCGGCTCTGATAATATGGCACTCACTACTACTAACGCAGTACCTGTCTGCCTGAATTGTAATTGCAGATAGTAAAAATAGCTAGAATTATGGTATTACAATTATTTGTTACGTAGAAACGTGTAAACGATATCCAGCAATTTGGAAAATCACATAGTAGTGGCAATTTTTGAAAGCACATAGCCTGATCAACATGAGTTAGATTTTCAACATAGTATTAAGTAGAGGAGCGGCAGCTGATTTCCAATTCAGCACAAATTCAAAGTATGGGGTTTAAATTATTGATTTCTGATTTACGTGATACTTACTGTAATCGTCTCTTCAGATTTACTTGAGCCACGGGCAGTGAAAATGAGTTGAATCCATCGAACATTTTGTCAAATAACCCGATATCATCAATCCCGATAAAGACTATGACCTTTCAAAATAATATACTTCCCGAGTCCAATAATATTATATAACAAAAACGTTGATGCACTTTTATTTACTTAAATATATAAAATGGCGACATGAAATACACATCCGCATCCAGTGGTCGCTAGTTACAAAAAACCAAGCATAGATATATCGCTTCAATGGAAAACAAATGCACAGTGTATGCACAGTGCTGTTATTCAATACTATGAAATGAGAATTAAATCTCAATTTTGAATATTAAAATGAGAATAAAAAAGCGGCCAAACTAATGATGATTTTTGGAGAGTCATTTATAAAATGCTCTTTGTTTTCAATGTTTTCCTTTTATCCATCCTTACAGTAGAAATGGCTTCACAACTCCTACTTTTTAAAGTTCACAGTTATATTGCCTTCTTAACGATTCTAACTGAAATCCCTAAATGGATGGAGGAACTGAATAAGTAAAAGCATAGTATGATGGTAGGGATGAAAACCTTTTTTCTCGACATCTCCATAATCCATCTATAGTTGTGGTCTAGTCCTCTAGTCGTCGTAGATATGCCCTTGCGTTCTAAACATTTCGGTCTTAAGTTAAACGCCCTTATTCAGTCAGAAATATTTCATATAATATGGTTTTGGTTATGGAATTGCAACTCACCAAATTGTATAAATCATGTTGGCCCAGAGGAACCAACTAACGGCAGTTTATACTTCAGCACTCGAATATTTCAACGATATTTTATATATTTTTGAGCTTACAACTTACAAGTCAATAGCCCAAACCGGGAATACAAAAAGCATCTGGCGCTCATCCCGGAAAGTATGTAAAACAGCGAGAGATAAAGGCATAGGCCGGTCGCCGCGTCTACCAACAACACCATATACAATCGGCGGTCGGCCTCTCCCTCTCAAACGCCTGCAGCCTATGCCTTTACCTCTCTCTGTTTTTACATGACTTTCCGGGATGAGCGCCAGACGTAGCGAATTCCCGGTTTGGGCTATAAAACATTAAGAAAAGCACGACACGAATGAGGGAAACTGACCACCGATTTTTCGGGAATATTGTTAGTCCTAAATTTGCTCCTGAAAAATAGAACGGATAAGAAAAAAGTTCAAAGGATATTTTGTAAAAAAGGCTGTGATATAATTCCAAGAATATAGTGGAGTTTCCATTTTCAAACAATTAAAAACACAGAAATACTGGCCGGTTTTTACATGCGAAATAATTAAAACTGGAATATACTTTGAACATGCACACTTATTGATATGCGGTATTATATTGATTTCATTTTATAATTATGTAAAATTCAATTTAAAATGACGTTTTATTAATAAGGGCATTGCAGCATCGCCTTAGTAGTTGTTATTTATTTATTGTTGTTACTACTGTTGCTGTTGATATTAATATTGATGATTATATTATTTATTGGTAGTGGCCAGTTTGGAGCGGTTGTTCGGTTCAGGCTTAATGTTGTGCTACGAGTAGGAATCGGTCGTCGTGATGTTGTCCATACCGGTGGTGCTGTGGTACTTGGTCTGAAAGTTGTCATATTCGGTCTTGGGGTTGTCGTTGGTGCTGCTGTTGTCCATACCGGTGAAAGTGTTGTCGTTTGGTCCACCGGTGAGTGTGTTGTCGATTCGTCCCCCCACCACTGCCCATTGCTGAGAAGGACGAAACTCAGCAGAAATAAGAGGATCTTAGAAAATCTTTCCATTATTAAGCTGAAAAGTATGCAACAAATTTTAGTGAATAATATTGTTATTCGTCTACTGTGCAAACAGTCATTCGTGTTCAACTGCAGGTACGTAAATAGGTAAGTAAAACACAATATTTCGATTGAAAAATAAAAAAAACATTGTTACGTATAATTGAAGGATATTTTCTTCTTGGTAATATAAAATATTCCAGAAAATATCTTCGATAAAAATCAGTGGCAATAAGTAATTGCTATTAGTAATATTAGTATGCTCCTCTTGTACCACTCCGCACCGCAAGTAATAAAATAATGTAGGTTATGATGTGATTTATGTGCTCTTATAATATCATTGGGGATTAATTATTTTGGCAGAAGATTATTAATTTCTAGGGATTGTTTACATCTACTTATCTCCTGGTCCATATTCACAGGTATCATTGATGACATTGAATTTACATATGTGCATACCGTTTTCAACGTGCCGTATTTTTCTTTTCATTATAACTGGACAGTGTGGTGTAGGCACAGCAAGCATAATAAATATTATGGCAATACCCGAGAAGGAAATTTTAAATAAATATTAAAATTACGTTACATATTATATATTTATCATGCCATAATTGTAGTCAGTATATGCTTCGTGTCTGCATATGGTTAAAATCGTAATAGTGACATGATATTCTGAATTTCGGATGTAGCTATATACTGGCTAAATGGTCATATCGGATAATCCGATGGTAATTTATGTAAAACAAATTTAGGTCGACAGACTTTTTATGATCACGGATTTAGATTAAAAAATGTGCCATTGATGAGCATTTGTTTGCCTAGGTATTCCACACCAAATAATTTACTTAAAGCTTCATTTTTATTGCACATGCAGAACATGTCTAATTCTGGGGTTTACGAAATGGTGTAGTTGCGTCAGGTAAAAATCGCTGAAGTAAAAGCTGACTTTAATTAAATGAATTCTGCAGAATGTCGCAACAAAAGTCTACGATATCGCCCATGGACGGCGATTATGAAGTGGACCTAATAAGATTACAATTTAGCATACATTTCTATGTAAACAATTATTTGTTTAGAATTTGTATGTCTAAATGAGTATGATGTGTTGTAATTTATCCAATTGTATATTTATTAGCTACTCCATTATAAATATTGAATATTTTCAACCTTGGTTATAATGTAAAGGGTGCGATGACCATATCGTCGTGTAATAAATTATATTAATTATTATTAAAAATTGTGCCATAATAATAATAATATCCATAATGCAAAATATTCTTTGCTCAAACAAATAGCGTTTTATTCAGATTATCTAATTGGAACATGATTCATTTTGGAACATAAACTGAGCTTATTGATCAAATGTTTATATTTTGCTATACTGCACTGTTGTAACATAGTTTTTATATCAATTGGCTTATTTACTTATTTATACCTGCAATACCTGGTGAATGCCCATTAAATCCCGAGTCCAAAGATAATGTTTCAGTATATTGAGGTAATTATGAAAAACAACTAAAATTATGTAGCCATCGCAGTTTCGTTAATAAGACCAATATAAATACCAAAACCATTTGTGTTGTTAAAGTTCCTTACAAATGTACAAAAATATCTAAATTAGTAGGGCAAGAGTAATTAATTACTAATTGCCATGCACTATATCAATGAAATGTTCAGAGCTAGATTTGTCGAAACAAGCTTTTGCAATTTATATGTGAAGTAGAATTGTATCCCAATGTAGAGATTATTAAATCCCGATTAAGCATTTCATTATTCCTTTACTTAAGCTAAGAATAAATTTTGGTGCACTTTTTTTGGTAATTTTTGAATCAATACCAATTTCAAAACATGCCCGTCTGCAGGCAAATTGAAATTTTTTAATATATTTTTTGTCATTCTCATTGTCACTAGAAAAACAGTTAAGACTTTTAATTAGGGAATTAAGGACTGCTGACATTTTTTCTGTGACAGTTAAATAGACAGTCCAAGTGCCAGCGGCTATAATGACATAGCCAAATAGCGCAGCCAGCACTGAAGCGGGAAATCTATCTTGATATTTTATCAGGATTACTATAGTTACCAGCACACTACGAATAATAACGGATTGAATTGGCATTGTCATGACATGCGTTATACGATAAATGGAGTAGAAAAGCAAGCGAAGCATTATTATGTGCCGGACTAAAACATCCACGGAGCGAGTTTCAGGCTTCGTCTTGTAATTTGCCTTTCCTAATCTAAAATTTAAAAAAAATTAAACAAAAATATGATTACTAATAACAAATATGCGAAAATAATACAATATTCATACGTATGTAATTTCAACATTATCAACATACTTAAATTCCTGTACTATTGTGTGGTAGAAATGAGCAGCAATGATGGAAGATTGAACTGAAAACATAATCTTAGTCAGTAGACAATTAACTTGCCAATAAAAACTTATGGCAAACACAATTACAATAAAATACGATTGATATTTTATGGGAATAAGAGCGTAGAAAAATATGGGCAGATCGTAAAGGAAAATGATGTATGAAAGTGCCAGAAGAATGGGATAAAACTAAACTCCAAGGTTAGTCAATGTCAACATCATTTCCAACTCTTTGCAGCATGTTTTATTACCGTCTCTTTTCCAGTAGTTGACTAAAATAAACAAAATTGGATTAGTAATTGGTTGTTTCGCTTTAGGTTTTTAAATAAAATTCACATACTTTCAAAATTGAGCCGTAAACTGGAGAACTCATTAAAAAGGGCGGCAATCTCCGGTCCCTCAAGGTCTACTAATAAATGGAATAGCGTCCCCAAGGTTGCTGTGCAACAGACAAAGAAACACATCACAGACACATAAGATGTGTCACCCAGGACGAATAAAACTATAAATTGTAATATGAAGACTATATTGGCAAAAGAGACCACTGGCAAAGACATATGGGCCATAAAACGCGTCTTTTTTGAAGTCGTTTCTCGTACTTTGGATTCCTTTGCATCCCATACAAATGGAATGGCTCCCAACCGATGTCCAAATTTTACATTTTCGGCGAAGCTATCGAATGCCTTTTTAGATATAATAAGGTACAGTTCTCGTTTAGGCATTTGTGACATTTTAAGGATATAAAACCTTGAAACTTTTGAAGAAATATTATAATCAGAATTTTATACTTTTCTAAATATATTTTACCACCTGATCAAATATTATGTGCAACTAGTTTTATTTCTATGAAACTTTGAAACTATACGCTGGTGTTATAGAAGTTGGTGAACTACTGACATCAGTTATCATCATGTATTTATACTAGGAGTATGCCATTAAAACCGCAAACAATTGCGTCTAGTCAGTAATAATACACATACCCCCAACAACTAGGTTTGGTATCAAATGCACATTATTTAAAGCATAGCGTAGCTGCTCTGTATAGGAATTCCAAACTGTGTGTCGTCTATAGGTGTTCATTGGACTACTAAGTTCAAAAATGGGGTCACTGCATCGGACAAGGTCAACTGGATTATTTTGAGGTCATCTCATGAACGCTTTGAGATACACAGTTCAAATTTTGTACACGTACTATCTACTATATTAACGAATAAACTAATCGTGAAAATGGGATGTCAACGGGTTGTTCTAAGACCATTCCAAAAACGAGTAGAGATATTTCGCTAAAACCTCATACAAATACTGCTAGTGTTTAAATTAACATTTTGTACGTACATAGGGTCATTAGGTCAAGGTCGTTGCTGTTATATCCCAAATCTACTCTGTATTATAACCGTTTTACAATAGTTTATTACATTTGTGGCTCTTGTATACTAATTACACCTTTTCAAATATTTACGTTATAATTGGTTTCCAGGACAGAAAAAGAAAGATATATTGAAAGATATGGCCGACTCACTTAGAAGTGCGGCTCCATGCAGTTTCCGTACCTACTGCCACTAATGTCAGTCTGCATCGTAATTGCAGATAGTAAAAAATAATATGTTGTGAGGGCTGTTGGCCATATCAATAAACTTACTACTACTACCGTTAATAATAAAAAATTACAAGAATTGCCATACTATTATTTAGTGTAGAAACATGGAAACGATATCCAGCAATTCGGAAAATCATATAATGAAGGCATATGTATGAGCTGAGTTGGATATCCAATATATTTACCTATTATTAATTTGTTGTGTTCATATCGGAGTCAGAGCTGAAACATTTTAAACCAGCGTTGGGCAGACAGTGTTGCGCTGTGGCTAAAACAAACAATGGTCAAAATGGCTGGGTCACAAATGTTTCCCAAACTGAAGCAAAAAGATAAAATATAAATAGGAATGTTTTTAAACTTCCAATACATAAACTTATTTTCTGATACCCACTGTAGCTACACATACTACACACTACACAATATAATACGGAAAATCGAAATCCATTAAGGCGTTATAATATCGGCCAAGGACCTATTTATAGAAGAGGGCGCGGGGGTTAAAATTGTAAAAGTCCTCACCAATAAGCGTTAATTCTGATCAGACATTATAACTGAAAACAGCAATAAAGTTTGCGCATGAAAATATGTTCAGCCGCAAACAATTGCGTCTAGTCAGTAATAATACCACCAATAACTAGCTTTGGTATTTACCAAATGGACATTTTTGAGATTAGAGTAGCCGCTCCGTATAGGATTTACTATCTGCTGTCTGTCCCTTGGCACGATAAGTTTTAAACGGAGTGACGTAGTCATTCGCAACCCATCTGTGTAAGTAGAGGTTCATTTTGAGGTCATCTCATGAACGCTTGAGATACGCATTTCAAATTTTGTACACGTAGGTACTGCTACGGCTTAAATAATAAACTAATCGTGAAAATGTTAGTCAACGTGTTATTCTTAGGCCATTGCCAAAAACGAATCGAGATTCGAGATATTTCGTTGAAACCTCGTACAGATACTAATACTATTAAATTAACATTTAGTATACGTCCGTATGGTCAATAGGTCAAGGTCACTGCTGTTATACCCCAAAGCAACTCTGTATTATAACCGTTTTCCAATAGTCTATTACATTTGTGGTTCTTGTATCCTAATTACACCTTTTCAAATATTTACGTTGTAATTGGTTTCCAGAACAAAAAAAAAGTTGAAGGATATATATATTGAAAGATATGACACACTCACTTGGAAATGCAGTCGTGCTTTTCCGTGACCACTGTTGCAGATACGTACATAATAGTAAAAATGACAAGAATTGCCATACAGTTATTTGTAACGTAGAAAAATGGAAACGATACCCGGAAATTCGGAAAATCATGTAATGAAACCCCATAACTTGTGTTTGATATCCAACATTCAACATACTTACCTATTATTTATTTGTTGTGCTCATATTGGAGTCAGAACTAAAACATTTCAAACCAGCGTTGGGCGGACAGTTGACCGTGTTGGGCTGCGGTAAAAACCCTCTGTAGCCGCAAAAAGATAAAATGTAAATTCTAATGTTTTCAAAGTTGTCATACGGGCATTTCCGGTATATTTACACGATATGATGCCCACTGTAGCTACAGAATATATACGGAAAACCGAAACCCATTAAAATGTTATAATGCAAATCGAGGTCATATTTAGAGGGTGCAACGGGCTAAATATTGAAAAAGTTCTAGGAGCTTCTCCAAAATATGCGTTAACTCTGATCAGATATTGGTATAGCTGAAAACAGCAAAAAATTTTCACTTCTCGCGAAAATGACAATTCTTCGACAATAATATTTGGTGTTCCCCCCGTCATCAAATTCGTAGCTATACGTGTCTGATAAAGGCTAGTACTTACATGGGGCTCTAGAAATCATCTATAGAAATAGAAATGAATAGAAATCCCATTTGGCCTTTTTGATTCCAATTTTTCTGACTTAATGGCAAAGTAAAACGGTGAACAATTTCCTTACACTGCCATACGATATCCAAACATTTATTGAAATGGCAAACCGTTTAGTATGCAGCCCACTTTAAAATTTCATTTAAAAATCCAAGGATGCAATATAATTTAAAATCGATTTAATAAAATTGGATTATTTAGCGAATATTCTCACAACTGTCCATACCCTCCCTTTTCATCGTGCCTGAAGACTCTCAGGCAGTCCCTTGTGTATGATTATATGATGCTGTATTCCGGTTAAATGTAGCCTACGTTTAACCGGAACTGTTGCAATAGCTTCAACCCACAGTAAACATTTCCCTTTGGCGGTTCTCATTTCTTATGTTTTAATGACTTTTGAAAATTTAATGTAGTCTGTTTTACATTTTTCAAATGAGTTGCACTGGTCGATCGAAGCAATGCGTTTGTTGTCGCCGAACTTTTCAAATATTGGATTCCATTTGGGACGCGGCGACTGTAAAGAGCCATAGGTTTTGGTGCTGTGTTTCAAGTAGGTACCATTATCCCAAGATCGGATTTAAATGAATCATTTGTTGTAGCTTTTAACAGCGGACTGAAATCTATGGTTAGCTAATTATTTGATAGATTCTATTTGTTTTATTAGTTGCAGTTCGACTAAGTCGCTGAAGACGATGCCCATGTAGAAATACGCCAAAATTATTCTGTAGAATTACCAGCATGCCCAACGAATTTTGGAAAATGACAATTTAATCTACCGTCAAAACGGTCTTATAATATTTTTGTAATCTAAAAATGGTTATATGAAGTTATCACTTAGCTCTGCTAATCCCAGCAAGAAAATGATTCCTGTCAAATGTAAAATCTACCAATATTGTAGTTTAATAGTATTGTTGAATGTAGTGATGTTAATTGAGGTTAAATTAAAATGTAGATTTAAGATTTTCCTCCCTATCCTGTAATTACCGATTCCGATTTTTCCTGGCCTATTTCTATGTAGAATGTATGGAAAAGTTATGTTGTAGACTGCGTAATTGTAGCTGAAGGTCTTGAAGCCGACAGGCGCTACCTAGTATGTATGGTCTTCCTTGCGTTCTAGAACACGCAAGGAGACAAGGTTAATTAAGACTAGATAGGCAGTTACTCACGACTCTGATTGTAGGTCAACTGGACTCTATAAAAGGGTCCAGCAAACCATTGAATAAAATACTTGCCTTTTGTACAGCAGCAAACAAACTTCTCTCCTCCTGTCTCATTCATTTTGTAGTTTTTTGTTCACTTTATCTTTGTCTACCTGTCTCTAGTCACCCCACCGTGCACATTGCATATTGCATTTGAAACTTAGGGTTTTCGCATCTTCTCATCAGTTTCATCTTCTCATCTTCATTTCGATTCACCTAACCATATTACTGTTGAGACCAGTCAAGAAATCTCAAGTATAAAGAATGCATCAAATTTAATGTGATTTTTTTTTAAATTTTGTCTATTGATTTGCATAGTCAAATTCTGCTATCTTATGAAGGTCTCTAATGTCACGGACCATGGAGAATGGCCAAGGTATCTTCACAAGCTGGAATTATGTAAAGCTGCGTAAATTGCGTATGTATATACATAATTATCAATTTTATAAATGGTCCTGCATATTTCAAAAATTCTAATAATGTATCAAAATTGACACGGAAAAATTAGTATTACTATAGAATCTAAAAAACATCTTGTCTTATCTCGCAAAATATCATTTACAGATCTAGTAAGAAAAGAGTGGTTCCAAACTTGTAAATAATATAAGCTTCATCGGCAAAATTTAATTTATATGTAGGTATGTAGCTTATATACCTATATGAGTAAGCTATTCAAGCATTTTACTGAGAAACGAATTTATGATTATTGAATTAATTTTTAATTTGTTCCACTTACGTTAAGCTCTTCTTTTCGTTTTTTTAATTTTTTTTAAAGCTTTCGCTACAATAGTTATTGATTAATTCTAAATATTGTTTACCTTGCGTTATAATATTGGTAAGCAGTGTTTGTTGTGTTTGGATAATAATTATGTAAATATATAATGTTAGGTGTATGATATTAACTTATGTTAATAAATATACGTTTAGTTTATAAGAATTGCCGGACATTTCATGTAGAATAAATCGTTGAGTGAATGAAAATGTATATACATATACATAATATGCCGATAACTTCGAATGACTTTTCATGTCATGAGTTTATTTAACCAATTAAAACAAAATATTAAAAGGCTGTTAGGCTGCCTAGCCATTTGATATGACGCGAATGAATCGCTTGAACGCTTGAATCTCCACCGAAAATAATTTGAGGAAACGCCGGGGAAACTAATCTGGCTCGACCGCCCTTATAGCACCAATCACCACAAATAACTTAGAATGGCTGCAATTTATTTCTTTCCAAAACGTAAAAATTTATGAATCTGCAAGGCTATACTAGCATAGCTTTCTATCACCACTCAAGGCTACAATATAGCTACAAGACACCCAAATAATGCAATGTAGAATATCGTTACGATTTTGGAGTTGTTATAGCTAAGAGGTGTCGGCCCTCTTGTCAATAAGCAAGTCCTACATTGACTAAAATTATGTGCATAGGAAAAATTAAGCCAAATATTATATTAATCATTCCATTCGAGTAAAAGTCAATAAATACCTGATTGGTAGAACATGTCTCTCTTGTACAAATTGTTTAAAATGGATTTCATATTTTCTGCTTTCCAACGGGTGCTTGAACTGAAAATTATATAAAATAAGTGAAGATTCAAAAGCAAAATATCGGGCATGAGTGCAGGTATTGATTTTGTATCCAACTCATGAATTGCAGCCGCTATTTGAAGCATTGCAAGGGCGAAGAATATTCCATGAAGAGCGCTATAGATCATTGGACCTAAAGGGGACTTGGAAATTAGAAACTCTTCGGCTTCATAGTCCCAGGATAAACGGAGTGCTCTCAATGATGAGGAAATGTTGATATAAATTCCCCATTTGTGAAAATCACTGATCCTCAGTTTAGAATTCAAAGAAAAGAATTTTATTTTGAACCGATTCCTGAAATTACAAAATAAATTCAAACATCTTTAAGGACAATTGAACTGTACAATAAATGAAAGTATTTTTCTCTGCCTATAATTCAAAAACTGATGATCTTTAAATGGAATCCTTGCTTTGGAATTCGTCTGCATACTTTTGATTGAGAAGGGTGATGTTCAACGTTTCAACGCTGGATATTCAAGTAGAAAAGGGTTCAAATCTCTGCGTTGGAAATGAATTGAAAAGAAACTAAAAGCTTATCCAAAATGTTTTGTAAATTGTTTTTAATTGGAAATTTACCATGTTGTTTGTGATTAACGAGGTTTGGGGAATAACGAATGAAATTGAATGCGCGGAAACGTGGAGAAGATTTAGAATTGCTTTAAGAATACGTAGAGGCTGAATATTATTTACTTGGCAGAAGTTGCACTATAGAAACTGATATATTTGAACAACCTTTAAGTCTACCTATATTATTTAGGAGGTATGTTGTAAACAGACAGAAAATGACTAAAGTAATTTTATTATAACTTGCCCACACTCCCACGCCCGGCGAAAAACTCTCTTAATAATAAATAGCTAACCCAATGTACCAATTCCTGCTAAACATTCTCATATGCCATTTATAATTTACTCCCCACATGGCACATACAAAACAGCAGACTCTTTCATTAATCTATTTAAGTTACTCCGAATTTGATCGTCTGGCATCGAAATAAATTCTTTATTGAAGTTCTGTACAGAGAACGCAAGCAGATATAATATAAAGCTAACATTTTACATTAAAATTTTAATACAGAAAGCTAAAAAACAAAAGACACGAAAGTGACTGAGGTAATAAGGTTTTAAAAATTTACTACAAGTCGTCTTTTAAATTGAAATAATTAACAGGAGTTCATGTTCCTGTGAGGAGGTTTTAGAAGTAATCTTTATTTTTAATGGACTTCTCTTAAGGCTGGCTAGCCTGTCTGGAATGAGATTTTCGGAAATAATCCTTGGCTGTGTGGGTTGTAAACACACACTTTTC
>JABASI010005498.1:0-12225 GCA_019776505.1 Tomocerus nigrus
AGGTCGGGGATACAGGAAGAGTGTCTCTGTCATTCAATTTCTTCTTTCTACTTCGTTGTATAATTCTAATCCCTTTATATGTAGGAAAAAACTAGGAAGGAGTGTAGAAAATCTCTTTCTCAAGTTCCCCGGCCCGGGTTGCTCACACCACACACAATTGACACAATCAGTCCAGTCCCAGTCTAATGATTGAGTCCGCCACTATATTATTCACTATAATACACAGTTACACAGCAGCACTACCTGAAAACTGCATTCCTGATCAATTATAAATATTGTCGTTATTGTTTACTTTTTATTGTATGATTTTGAAATATAATACATTTTTTGTCCCAAGTTAAAGATTTTTGAAAGTATGCAATAATGTTCCTTAAGGCACTAAAATATTTAATTTAAAAATCTGATGCCTGTGAAGGTGAAGATCCTTTTATTAATCCCATTATAAATATTGAAAATGTTTTAGATGGTGAATTTGAATAACTATCATGTTACATTTACATTATATCCGGCAGCCACACACTACCAACCGTAATCAATTAGTCTTAAAATGGCCAATCCAAGTAGTTTCAGGGTAAACAAATATTATTTACACGTTAGGCTAATAAAAAAAACCCTTCTTGCAGGTGTCCCATTCCCATTCAAAATTCAACACCATAAATTCCAAATGACCTAAACTTCCTCGTAACTGAAAAATGATATTACTGACGGAGTTCAAGCTAAACACTTACCTAATAGCTTTCATGCACCGGCAACATTTTCATAATTATACATTCTTTTCTTTCAGTGATGCTTGTAACTTGTAAATATCTAATTAGCATTCCTATAGGTGGTTTGGAGGAATTTAGAATGGGTCGTATCTATATATGTGGACAATATATTTAATTGAATTAGCTATACGGTACGAAACGGCACATAGAGATAAGTCAAACTTTAGAACTGTACGAATTTGCGACTTGTATGTATTGTGTTTAAATTGTAAATGCAATTGTATGCCTATGTGAAAAGTGTCCATCCACATAAATATTTTAATGTTTATAAAGAAATACTTCTGTAATTGTAAAATGTAATAAAAGTGAAAAAAATATCAATTTTGGATTGTGTTTGCATATAGCATGAACATTAATGAACGGGAAGCCATCTAAATGGATTATGTAGAGTAATAGACAACTCCCCATAAATATTATACCTCGCTAGATAACGCAACGTGGGCAAGACAGTTTAGATTTTAGTTTAGACTTAGACTGTGAAAAGTTTCAAGAACTGAGAAAAATATTTAGTTCAGGGAAGTGTACCTACTTTACCAGTCTAGTTTAGGTGACTAATTGGTTTTCCACTCGCTGAGATCAGTCAGGTAGTACGGAAGTAGTTTGGATTTTGGATGAAATAAAAAAAACATTTATTCTCCGTTGGGTAACTATGTAAGTATATTATCTGCTTCCAATTTTTTCTATAGTGGGTGAATTGCTAAAAGATGCCATCTTACCCATTTATTAATCACAGTTATATTATTAAGCGTATATACATTGTAAATAATCATTAGGTACTTTGTTTAAATTTATAACATAATATACTTTATTAACATCTGTTACAATGCTAGCACACAATAACACAATTTATAATCTGCTACACCATAACGTAATATTTATCAGGCAGATATGAAACGTAGAGCAATAATAATATAAACTTTGAATACTAGATAAACTAATTAGCGTATAATTCGAAATAGTTCACTCCCTCGATATAATTCACAACCCTGGGGTGAAATATTGTATTTTCGCACAAATGTGGCCTCAAAAACCAAATTTACATGTAATTTACACTCTTTATAGTTCGCCCTGGTGAACTAATTCGAGTTATACGGTAATCACAATAAGGTAATTGTGTAGCTATGGAATCTACATGCACCAGCCAGGATCTGTATATCTAAATTTTACAGCCAACAAAAACTAGAAATTGGGACATGCACTTGACTAAAACTATCGCTGTTTACTAATTTCCATATTAGTTGGTCACACAGTCACAACTAAATCTATAGTGATAGTGAAATATTATGGTATAATTTTTGACGTTGTAATATTAGGCTTCTCAATTTTCTCGCTTGACATTTTAAAAGTAACTGTGACTACTAGTCATAAAATTGTAGGAAACTGCGATTGAGAATCATTTAGTTTTGGTTGGAGCACAAAAGTAGGCAATTAAAATGTGACACAGTGACACTCTTTCAGGTGCTCTCAATTATTACAAAAATTTCACTTCTTACACATTTTCAATAATCGTAGATGTGATGAAGACGCTCTGAACACGGTTATTAAGTTATTTTCTGAAATTCAGTACTTAAGTCTTATAAATATTAAATGTCGTTAGAAATACAATTACTTAAGGCATTTGCAGGGCTCTCATATTTTCATTTTTTGGACTTTAGCACCATAATTTTCTTGACTGGATTCGTTTTCGGTTGACTTAATCCACAGTTTGTAACAATTTCCAATAACCTCAACAAAACTTTATATATGACGAATACATTAAATACAATAGTACCGATAGTACCGAATACGTTAAATATTCCCTATATGTTGTATTATTTACAAGTAATTTTTGCACGTTATCTGCCGTTCTTTATTTTATATGCTCACGTAGCAGAGCGAGCTGTTGGAGAATTTTGAGGTTTACAAATTATTGAGCTCCGTTTATTCCTCAGCGTTTGGAATTTTACCTAAAAACACAATTGGGGTAAACAAACCAGGAATAGTTAAGTCACAGCTATTCGTTTTGATATTGAATGTTACAATGAAACCGATCAAACTGTTATCTCGTATAAATGCAGTACAAATACAGACTATAGCCGAAATTATATTACACATATGTACATAAGTTAGTAATGAAAGTAGATTTATTTGGTATTACCCAACCAATTATCCATGGACATTGGACATTATCAAATATAATTCTCGATTTGACTTGTACAGCATTACTGGCTGATTTTATCATTTAACTCTGTTCTCTCAAGCAAATACTTTGCACAGTGTACGTCTCGATCTGTTACTAGGGTACCTACATGTGCTTCGGAAAATATTAAAGGTTGCGTATAACAATTGAGGGATCTAATTTTGGACATCGTAGCATTACTGGCAACTGGGCAACCCAACAGATTTTGAAAAACGATTACACTGCTCGGATGTAAAATAATTTACTACTTGACCTTATAAAATTCAATTTACTGTCGGACCATTTAAATATTTTCGTTGCTCTAGTTTTTTGCCTGCAATGAAAACAACCAGCAAAAACTCAAGGAGAACCACAAACCATTGCGAGGTTAATGTACATATATTGAGGGAATTAAAATCTTCCTATTAACTCTCTTACCTTTTATTTTGTATTGGGAAAACAATTTTTGAGTTATTTGACGAATATAGAGTGACAATCTTCTATTTTCCCTAATTTTAGTAAACTAATTACACCGGCGTAATTGAAAACTTTTTTAAAAAATCTAACAAATTGGGCGATTGATGAAGCAAAATGTTTCCACTCACTTCTTGATGATAAAAATATATAATTGGTGATCGATTTGGAAAAAAACTGGAACGGAAGACTACTGTGAGCAAGTATTACGGAAGACCTGAAAAGGTGCAAGTGAATAAATATTTGTCAATACTAATTCAAAAAAGATGCATGTGCAGAAAAAATTACAAAATAATTCACGAAACAAATATATTGTTGGTACAAGACTCTGGAAGGTCAATGGTAGGATACTAAATATACTTCAGCTTCCCGTTTTTTAACATTCGTTAAAAATAAAGTTGGGGGAGCGTTTAAAGAATATGACGGGTTACAAGTCACAACGCGTTCACTACTTGGACATACTGTACAAACAAATGTATAATTAGTAAGTGCCTTACTTCCCAGCTACTACAAATTACCAAACAATATTCTTACAGGGTTATTTTCACAGTTTTGGAAGAAACGAAACGACACGGATATTTTTGCTTGAGAGATAACTAAGACCCATAAATGGAAAAGCAGACATAGATTACCTACATCTATAAATACGAGTACACACATATCAACGATACATATTCATATACATATAATGAAGCAGGATCATGAAAATTGGGAAAGTATAAGCTTTTAAGTTCTGGCATGTTAAATAGAAGACATAAAGAAATGAAGTACATGAGACTTCAGCCTTTGCCAGTGGAATAAAAGATTTCAATTATGCAAAAACAATGAGGACAAAACAAAAATCAGAAATCAGGTATTCCTCAAGCATTAAGCAGACACTGAGTGTAGGTATGGTGTTTAGGTATAAAGATTCGAATGCTACATTTACATTTGAGACGGTGAAGTCAAGATACTTTGACAGAGAGACTGCTAGGCGCAAAAGTATATAGTGATTCGCAAATACTACTTGAGAAAATGCTTTTAATTTAGAATGTTTTCTGGACAAAAAATATTGTTTCCACGTCCAGTTTAAAATTACTATGTACATCACTAGTGTNCAAAAGTATATAGTGAATCGCAAATACTACTTGAGAAAATGCTTTTAATTTAGAATGTTTTCTGGACAAAAAATATTGTTTCCATGTCCAGTTTAAGATTACTTTGTACATCACTAGTGTGGTAATTTGTGTAAATATCATTAGAATATTGTTTCCCTTAAATTGATGCGTAGATAGGTAGCTACAACGAATGAGTATTTATTGATTAGTTGAGAATTTGAGAAATAGCGACACGATTCTTAGAATTCGGAGTAATTTTCTTTACACCAGCCATCGCTTTTTGGTTAGATTGTCAAACGGATATAATATAAACTGGATCCTTTTTGTACAGACATTCAAATAAAAGAGTGACAGGGACAATGATGAATGGAATGCTTAAGTGTATGTGAATATTGGATTCGTGAATCGGTCAAAACGTCCTTACAATGATAAAATCTACACTACGAACCTCATTTTTCAGTAAATAGAATTTCCAAAGAAATGGCAAAAGTTCAACTGGCATAGATTGCAAATTGCAATAGACATGATCTCTATTGGACGGCATAGAAAGGAGAAGAGGTAAGCAGGTAAATATATTATTATAGAAACATTCAAAAGCACAAAAGGAGTTCGATGAAGAAGTCGTAGCAGGGACGGAAGGTATAGCTTGCTGGCTAAGTATAAAGTGCAACAATCAGAAGCAGTAGAGTAGAAGGGAAAAGATTATAGTGAGTGCAGGTGGAGTGTGGAGGAGAATCATACATTAGGCACAAAGGAACAAAAGAAAGGAGATTTCCATGCTTATTGCTAGTATATTTGCATACCTTGCCTTGGCACGGTAATAATATATCATTGAATGCAAAAATTCTTCCTTACTTGTCTCTGCAGGGCTCTCATGTCAGTACAGACTGTATTTAAATCCTGCCTCGTGTCTTCCAGCAAAGAAGACAACTTTTTGATCTCAAAAGCACTCGACTCAGAATCCACTGTATCGAGTGATGATGTCCTCAGCCTTGGGAACCAATCTAATTTCCTTTCCTGAAAATTTTCACAATAGAATAGAGAAATACGTAGATGTAGACGTCAAGCTCATAGGTCCAACGACTATTATTATTACACTAGCACTTATTATATGGGCGTATCTAGATTCTACATAGAGACAGCTATTACCCTGTCAATAATATGCAGCACATCACAATTCCTCTTATTTTTGAGGCATCAAAAAAGGCACGACCTTTTTCAGTCAGTTAGTACTGTGCCAAATTATTTTGCATTGCTCCTTATGAATTCGTTTGTATTAAAATCCTATAAGCACACGCTTCATATGTTGAAGCAATGTCCCTTTTATTTTTCGTTAAGCAGTCAAAACTATTTAAAGAATGAGAGCAATCAAAACTAATGATGGCAGTCAAAATAAAGCAAGGAAAATAACTAAAGATATAAGTCATCAACAGTATTATCTGTCATTACGTCAATGGGATAGAGCACAAAAGAAAAAAAGACAGTCAAACAAACATAAAATACATATCTGCCAATCTCAAGTTCTTTGATAAAATATTAGGTACGGAACATATTAAGCTATTGCAATATCCCATCCCATTCCTATCAGTCAGATAGTCAGATCATTTCAGCGCCAATGTTTTTCCTTCGATTTTAATAACATTTTATTTTCTTGTTAAGCATGTCAAAGAAGTACTCAAAAATATTTTTAGAATCCATTTAAGTTAAGGCTCAAGAGAAAAATATAATTTACTCTTTATCTATAATTTTTTAAAAAACGTATCTGACGTTTTGTAACTCTCGATTTTTTTTAATTTGGAAGCTAAAAATTTAAATATAGAAACGAAAATGGAAATTATTTAGATAATAATATATTTTCAAGAAAATTTGCATATCATCAACGGTTGGTACACGAATATGCCATGAATAATTATTCAAAACTCATGATATGGATATGAAAAGGTTTCATTTAGTTTGGCTTAGTTTCGAATTTTAGACTTTGGTCTATTGGGCGGAGGATGTGTCGACTATAACCGGCGGAAATGAAGGCGACTATACGGTGTTGAGTAACGTCAAGTCTGAGTTGTGTATTTGGTGAGAGAAGAAACGGAGTAAGTTTTGCATGATGAAGGGAAAAGGCGGGTGATTACCTTTAAAGCGTTGCTAACATAACATTCAGCTCCAGTGAATTCCGTAGGATCCTTTAATTTGAGGAGTACAATGAAGTAGAGGTAATTCCACATGTTGTGCTCTTTCTTGATGTGGTGCTCAAATGTTACAGCTTTGTTATCAAAAGCGGATCTGTTCAATCCTGGAACAATTCAATTAAAATCAAGGATCAAAAAGATTGAGTTTAGTGAACCAGGCAGACTGAGAGTTGTCATGATAGTAGCATTGGGATTATTGGTAGTCACACAATGCCAGGATTCTATACGAATTTTGTCTATAGGATCCGCGTTTCATTTAGAGGGAACGGCGAACGGTGCTAACTGTAGACTCATTAGGAGGAGTAGTTCTAAAGCTGACAACGGGATAAAAGGAGGATTCAGTTTCTTTTTGTGCTTCTTTTAATGCTAAATCTTTATGATCTATATAGTTGAAATGTGTACATAAAAGATAAGCTAGACGAGGAACAAGCTTTGACAGTGCTTTGATTTCGAGACAAATTGCACTGGAGTAAGTCACAGGACTGTAGAAACATAGTAAAAACTAGACTCACCACAAATGAAACAAGTATTTTTTAATGTTTCTTCTTGATGTTGTTTCTCGGTCCTCAGGTCAGCAAAAGTGTCGATGATGACACCAAAAATGAGATTCAGAACGATAACAATGACGATAAAGTAGAAGAATAGGTCGTACATAACGCGGAAAAAGTAGAGGGGTTCCTAAAGTTGAAAGAAAAGAAAATTGTAGCTATAAATTCATTGGTTGCCATTAGCCCTCTTTGACTGATTCATCGGGAAATTATACAATTGGAGTAGATAATAAGATTGTCCACTCGGACCACTCGGACAGTGCTCTTGATTCGTGTGACACTCTTAAGAGTCTCTTGTCGCTCTGACTATCTACAAAAGTATGCACTTGCGTAGGTATAGATAAATCCTAGCTCTCTGTTTGGCTTTGATGTTGATGGGGAACGAGGCTGTAGCTCTGAAATTGAAGGCTAAAGGTGAGAAAACAAGTGAGAAGGAGAAAAGTTAGTGAATAATGAGAAATGTGAAAAATTGAGTTAGGAACTAGAGCGATTATTGAATTGGACTGGCTTGGTTTGGATCCAGTCGCCCCTTCATCCCGCCCGCTCGACTTGATAGCAATGTCGCCCTAAAAACCATTTCTCGTAAAGTTGCATTCTGCGTGGCATTGGCTGGCAGGAGAAAAGTCATCGCTTAACTTGCCTCTACGTACGTAGGACTTGATTGTGTTTCTATCCAATCGCACCAACAAATAGATCTTCTCTGACTGACTCTCTCTTGGCTCTGTCTACTAGTGCTACAGGGAAATCACTTGGATTAGCTATATAGAGCATTGTTAATGGAACTGAGTCTTCTTAACTAATCCTTGCATACATTATTCCGAACACGGAGGAAGACAAAATAACAATTTGCCCAAAAGAGACTGTTGCATCAGTATCATAACAAAAGTAACCAATCCTATTTGAATGGAGCTCTCTGCTAAACAGCAGTCTACAGAAATGCTAGGACGAACTGCGAGCGAGCAACAAGAAAGATGGATGGCGAGACATCAGAAATAATTACAACTTTTCCCTCTTTCTCTGTGTCACTAGATTCCCTACAACTTTCAACTCTAATTACACAATTCTATGGGATTTTTACGAGTTTCGACAAAAGTTAGAAAAGTCCGTGTACATTGTCAGCGGAGGTGACTTTTCACGGATATTTTTTACGTAGGATGAGCTACTTATATTTAGCTGCTGGGGAATACATTTACAATTTGAATCACATCATCATATCATTGCCTACGTCAATTCTCCTTTTAGGATTTACGAGAAAAAACTTTTGAGGCTATGATCTAGCTAATAATGAGCAGAGCACAATAGGATGAATCAGTCTGAGCAGATAAAAACATGAATTGTCATTTTTGGAAAGTCATTAATAAGAAACGAAATAACATTTCTTCACAACAATCTTCTTTTTCTAATATACAAATGGCAAGTCTTGCCTTGCATGAGCAAAAGAAGGTAATTCACTATTCACTCACGGTTTTGCTCGGAGAACGAAGAACATCGCCAATACCTCCACCATTTCTTAAGCCTTGATTCAGCGTCGTTATTATGCACATCAACAAAGTCTCGCACACTTGCTCTTGCCTCGGCTCCATCTCCGTGCTTGTATCTGTAAAGAACAGACACAATCTTCAAACATTCTCCGAACACATCAAATTGTGTAGAAGCCCCAATTCTTATTGCTAGCTTTGTAGACATTCAAAATAATTTACAATATCTCATTGGAAATAAATATAAATCGGTACCATTGGTCTGAGGGGCGACGTCAATAACGAAGTCATCTCTAAAGAAGAGAAAGCCAATTATGGAGAAAACGTACACAAGAATTATTCCAAGGATGGCTGTTAAAATTATGGAGCGTCCGTTACGAGTTACCGACCGAATCACATTCATTAACGTCTCTTCTCTGTACGCCACGTCGAAAAGCTGCAATAATTGAATTAATCCGGCATTATTAAATATATTCTTGACCTCATTTCTAGAAATTATCTTTGCCGCAATTACAGAATTAAGCCCTTATTGCTTGTTCAGTCCTCAACTCCAAATCTTTACGACAATAATATTGTTGACTCGTGTATTTATTAAAAAAATATATATTATAAAGTAATATGCCAATTAAATTATTAAATTGTATTTGGTACATTTCGACAATTAAATACGATCAAGCATTCAAAATAATAGAACTTGCTAATATTTTACTGTCTTTTAGAAGAATATATTCTTAATTAAAGGAGAAGGAATAATTTATATTTGACGGATCTCATTATCAGTCATTCAAAAAAAGTTGGTTTAATGAAGCTCACCAATAATGAGTAGACCAAAGGTCGGAAAAGTCCCATGACGCAAACAAAACCGTAGACTATGTGATATATAAACTCTCCATCCAAAATAAGTTCTCTTTTGGGCCTTAGAAACATCCCACTCTTGCATTGGTGAGACACAATATGAAGACATTTTAAGATGACCTGGAATATAAAATTATCATATAAACAAGTTTCAACTCACTGCTAGTATGTAAACAAGGATCCAAATTGTAGACTTAAACCTTAGCACAACTATCTTCAAATATTTTAAACTTGAACCATCCTATTTTCTAATAGATATCATTCTAAAGCCTTAATTTAGTTTTCTAAGTATTGCTATTTCTTAATATTACTTCGTAATCTACAGTCGGTGTTATATCGGCCAGACTAAAATGCCCCACCCTTTCAAAAAATTCCCCACCCCACCAAATGTTAACCTAACCTAACCTAACTTAAAATAACCGAATTTCAAAGGGTGGGGAAAATTCCCCACCCCACTCTTAGGGTGGGGAATTTTCCCCACCCGCTAATTAACCCTAATTTAACCTACAATAAAGTAATTTCGATGTCCGGGAGGGTGGGGAATTTTTCCGAAGGGTGGGGCATTTTAGTCTTGCCGCTCCTTCCAGCAGCATTGCGTACTCTAGTATCGTCATATCTAATAAAGCTTAAAATATCCTACAGGTTCGATTGTTACAATAATAAAGTAATATCGAGAAATGCAGAAATATTGATATATCTGAGACAAAATATTGTTCCACTTCCGTCATAGAAAGAAATGTTAACGAACTAGAAAAGCATTTAACTTTTCCAATCCAAATATTGGGCAATGATACCAAACTAAATGGATATCTCAATCCAATTATATGTCTTTGTTTGTTCTGGGATAATAAATCATTTAGTGTTTAAGGTTATTCAGGCTATCGACGTCCTTTTGCCTTTTTACGGTTCAATTATAAAAAGATTGACTTTTCCAAGTTCACGCTTCTTTTGAAAAATACAACCAATGCACCTACTAGCTGATGTTTGGGGAAGGCATCCAACTGTTTACATTCACCATTCCCTTCCATTTTCTGGAATAAAGACCACAGAGCCCGTACGAGACAGCGACAATTCGCAAGGCTTCCTTTTCCCCTTTGCCACTAGTTTCTTTGCCGTGTGTTGCCGTTTGCCGTTGCTTCTTAAGTACAAGTGAAAGTAAGAAGAAAGCACAAAAACCAGTGCATGGTGTAAGGTAGACTCGCACTGGTGAATCTGGTACCACCGACAACTGATACCATGTGGAGTGGCCCTATAGGTAACTGACCCAAAATGGCAGGAGCTACGACTGTAGCTCATCATTACCCTTTCTTCCATTAGAAAACTATGTTGGTAATTAAAAATTATTATTAGTAGGGACGAATGACTTTTTGTAATTTGGTCATTCAAAACAACCCTGTTTTAAAATTTGATGAGAATTAGCGTCGTTTTCATCGCCATAGTCTTCTTCATTACTATTTCCATTTGTGTCGTGACTGTATACACACCAGTTTAATTAAACTGTACTTAAATGTCTTGCCAGCGGCTGGTCAGGCACTGATAATTCAGTACTATATATGCCCCCTTGATGCTTATGACGTTTTATGTGTTAATGATTTTATTAGTATGCAAGACGAACAGTTCGCTCACATACAAAAGCAGTTCATTTTAAATCTTCTCTAGATCGAGCTATGACGGTACATTTGTCCCCTATTTCATTTTAATATGCAATTTACTGCTGTTGTTGACAACAAAATCACAGACGTAGGAGCATAATTGGATTAACTGAATTTACCCACGAAGACATATGGACGTTACTCTGAACGAATGTTAAGTTGGGCAAAACTCTAAAACTGCATCTGCTAGTGTGGAAGAATGAAGCGAATTAACACTATATTATTATTATATGTTTATTACTATATCCAATTGCTGACAAATATTTGTATCATCCTCGTTTCAACATGAATTATTTGGCGTTGTGAACAGGAGATTTATTTGGCGTTGGAGTAGGAATTAGAATAAAAATGAAACGTTTATACAGTAAACAGTTTAAGTTAATTACATTCGAGTAGGTACTACATTTTTCCTATTATTTGGCTAACTCAGATTTATAGTGAACGTATAAACAATTATTTAGCCTACATTACATGTTAGCAATAATCTATGATTACAAAAGGGGCAATAAAGGTGTTTTGTCTGTAAGAGAATGGATTATTTATCACGGTTAAGTACATGTTGCACCGTAGTATGAAATCATTGTATGTAATTTATTACATTTCGCTACTTAATAAAGTAGACTCGAACCCAGGACCCACGTGTGGCTATATGACCATGCTACAGATACTTTCTCAATTCTCAGATACGTACAGTAATACTCTTTTTGAATAGACAATAGATATAACAGGTGGGGAAAGATTGTGAGCATGAACACTAGAAGTATAGCTATTTAATTTTAGTGTAAGTGAGGTGGAGTCTGTAAAAATTGTGCAGTGGGATCTGAATAAATTGCAGACATAGCTATTAGTGCTACAAACAGTAAGAATTGAAGTGGGTGGCTAAGGAATGCTAAATCTCCCATAATGTAGGCTGAAGACAGAGTGGTACGGATTAGGAGGAGAATGATATGAGCAGAGAGCGGATAGGTAGGTAAATACCTATTTTAAACGGTAAAAGATGGAAGGCTTAG
>JABASI010005499.1:0-12223 GCA_019776505.1 Tomocerus nigrus
AGAGTCTTTGTTTACATTCAGACATTTCAACTGTGTAAATTGAGACAGTGAAATGGTCATATTATTTACGATAAAGACGCAACAGAAGAAAAGTTGTAAAGAACAGTAGTGTTTAAATGAAAACAAGTAGAAGCGTTAAGTACGAGGATTATTCACGGGGATTGTAAAAGAGCAGAACAGATGAGATAAGTAAGATTTGCCGTAGTAGACTAGGTCAGGCTTGGCGACATTTGAGAATGACTATGACTAAAGACTACGTGATGTCGATGTGATGTGTCTCTGTTGTATGCCTGCATCTCCCTCTCTCTGTCGTAGTGTCTCTAGCACAGATGTATCTGTGTACTCGCATTTATACGCTCATAATGTACCTAGTGAAATGAAAACTGTTAATTTAAGCGAGAAGGGAACTGTGTGAGCTGACAGAATAAACTGAACTTGACTATGACTCAAGAGAGGAGTTAATGTCTATATGGTTGAAATGTCGATATAAATACTCAGAAACATTTGTTTGTGACTTTGTGACATTCTCAGAAGCCATATACACATGTATTTCTATCTGGAGCCACAAGAAATTGCATAAGATCTTAATATTATTATATAAACCATGTGTCCCCAGTCGACATCTTAACATTGCAGTCTAATTGTAAGCAAGTTACCAAACGACAGGATCAGGACAGCAAGACAAATTATGCGAAGGAGTTACCACTTTTACATGCACACATACTAGTACATAATATTACAACTATGTGTATAGGTAATAGTTTTATAAGTTACTTTTCATCTGTGTAAAGGAAAACTTGTAGCTATACTCTTTGTGTATTTACTCACTCAGTTATTGTTACTAGTTGCAAATAATACAGTCGAATAAATGTACATGTGTGTTTAAAAGAACTAGACATGGTTCATTTATTTACGTTAGATTCCTTGGTGAAAAACTAGACTTGATGTAAGTAATTATGCTTAAGACTTGATGTATACTTGGATATGTTCTCTATGTTCTTCTATCAAATCCTTAGAGGTCCAACTTGGTCTATAAAAGGAGTATTCTATGTTGAAATTACGTTTGTTGGTATGAGAAGGTAGGCATGGTAGATACGAGTAAACAGAAACACAGCACATGTAACCTAATATGAGCTGTGAGTTGATGAGGAGAGATCATTATATGAAAGATGTATAGATATATCTATTGCATTATCCAGGTTCATCCAACATTCGCCAGTAAATCTCGTTCTTGGCTACATTGTTGTATAAGCAGATAATATCAAGATAATCAAGTCTGAGTGACAAGAAAGCTAAGAAAAGACAAAGTATAACTTCTAGTAATACAAACTCTGCACTAAATTCTAGCTAAAAAGAAGTGAAGGTAGATTAGATAGAGAGAGAGGAAATAAAGATACGAGAGGACATAGAGAAAAACACAAGGATTATATTGGCAATTAATTGAATGCAGAAAAGGATAGGATACGTACAGGCTAGTTAATACTTAAAAGGTATAATAAGCCAACACGTGAAAAGTAACAAGTGAAATGAAGGTGTTTCTCGTTTTACTAGTTAGCCTGGCTTTCCATCCTTTAATTGCTTATAAGTACACACAGTGCTATATAGAGAATGTCGATATAATAGTCTAGCGAATAGGTGTAGGTAACTCGTGCAAGAAAACGCATCTTGTTAATTGAATTGAAATAATAGGATGTGTATGTAAAAGTCTAAGTAATGTATGTAAGCTATGATAATAATGGATTGTTGAGGTGATTCTTGATTGTGAGTGAGTGCAGAGGAGTGTTATACTTAAGTAGGTAGTACATTGTTGCTGCATTCCCTTCTCATGTACTTACTTAGTTTCAAGTGAGTGTAGTCCAAGTCGCAGAGTGTGTGGAGACGATTAAGCTGCGGAGAGTTGATATCAAACTATCAAACTCCACCCGAATCCTCAGCCAAAGGGATGTTCTACGAGGCGCACAATCCTCGTATCGTCGTTCGTGTGGTGAGAAGAGGATGATGGAACCTGAGCTCATAAGCAAAAGCTCAAGCAAAAGTCAGCCAAGCCAAGCCAACCAAACCACTCGTAGTCACTCTACACTCCGAAAATCCTCCATGTGGGCTGGCAAATGCTACATGTACGTCTCTTCAACGCGATACTCACTGCTACTACGAAAAACTTCCACTTTGCCAACTAAACAAGCACCAAAAGGCTCCAAAGCCTCCTTTCTCATGTTCTCACAACTGAAATCATCCTGTCCTATCTTATCCTGTTGGCTCTGTGTGTTATTTTTCAACAAGGTATGTTATGCCGTAGTACATACATATGAATAGTCACAAGCTTTTCAGACAGAGAGAATGAGACGAGGAGGGTAAGCCAACAAAAGCTCTTCGGCAAACCTGATTCATATTCAGTTCTCCGCTTATTTCCATTCTGAAAAGATTCCCTTCGTATGGAGAGGACCGTTCCTCCACTCAACCACACTTTACCTTACATTACACACAATTACCATCATTAGAGCATTAGCATACGACATATAAACACACGGTCGTACTTATTATTACACTAGATACCCACAACAACTCAATCACATCACATCATACCTACAAAAGTTTATAAATACATAGTGCACAAACACAATATTAACGTGCTCACAGAATTTCAAAAGAGAAATTTCTACTCAAAAATACAAATACTATTTGAACATACGAGAAACTGTGAATTTTAAGTGCTAACCAAAACAAGCAACTTATACGCAGAGAGAGAGAGAGAGAAGATGACATTTACCAACACACTTCCACCACAAAGTTTTACAAACAAAACTTGGCTCAAATAACAATGTTTTGTTGTAGCACATGTATAAAAATACATTTAATTGTGCCTGTCCTTTGCTAACACTTAGAAAGCATCATTACCCAAATTGACTTTCGTCCGTGAACATAACTGGAATCAACTGGACTAACTCCGCTTCGGGTTACACTGCTAAATATATGAGGCTGTACATATACAGATACGCATAAATTACTATTATAATTATTAGGTTGTTTTGTGAGATTTCATTGATAGTACGTGTAGCTACAATCAATTTATACTTCGACCGATTTACTAAAAGTCATCTTTTCTTTTGGTTTATAACTTTTGTGCTGATTATATGTGAGATTTGAAGAGAAAGAAATGTACCTACATATAAATTGATTGTATATCAGACAAAGCACACGCACTATAGACATAATAGTAAAAAGCATTGCACAACTGCATAGAAATTACAGATAAGTAATTGCTCCGGTTATACATAAATAGTAAGGATAAGGGAAACGTTAATTCCAATTTGTGATTCGTAATTAAAACGGAAATACGGCAACTTTCTATGTATACAGATACACGTTCCACGCACACGAGAGAACAAGAAGTCAATTTATGAACAATAGTGTGAAAATTAGTGTCACCCATTATAGCGTCACGCGAATAAACACTAACATTCAATATAAGGCAATAAACTAACACCCGACAACATTGGGTTGGGGTTAGATTCTATCACTTCTTTTGCTAGCAAAGAAAGACTATAACTTATTCATGCCATATTGCTATTTATGTGAATGTATTTACTTTCTCGGTGATATTAGCAATAATCATAGCAATTTCTATGCACAATAGGTTTGTACACATTTAACCTGACAATTAATACTCAGCTATTTTATAGAGCTATTGAAATGATGTAATTATTTGACATTTCTATGCTGGACGGCTCAACATACACATAAAAACAAACTCTGAGATTGTAATTAGAGGGAAGGAGAACCTAATTAAAATTAATTAGCAACAAGCTATGCATTTACATGCTACATGTGTACAACAAGCCTGATATTTAGTGGGCAACCTACAAAGAGTGTTTTGTCCGGTGGTGTCAGTGATTCATTATTGTGCTGCTGTTCCTACAGCTGTGCTAATAAATAAACAGCCTAGAAATTGCTGCTGCAATGATTTTGGGCAGCATGGGAGACGTTGGAGGACTCTTATCCGGCCCTAATTTAATGGGCAGTACTGGTCTTGCCTCAATGTCTTCCGTCGGCTCCCTGTCTCTTGGACCTCCAAGTCCCACACCGATTCTTCCTTCCTTTGGTTTCACTCAAGAACAGGTTCGTTTTTCCCTTGCCTCCTATTGTTAGTGATAAATAGTCATGAAAATCTTTATTTTATCTCTCATGTTCTTCCGCACAGTTTTATCAAGTCACGTACAATAGTAAGGACAAACAGCGTAAATGCACTATACGAGAATACAAAAGATGAATGCATACATTGAATTCATCTCGTTATAAATTATGAATAGCTAGCTATATGCATTGTGTAGATAAGAAGATAGATGCTTACTACCTGAGACCGGTGTCAAGTGACAAAATATTTGCTCAGGGAAAAGATAAAAATTATTGGCTATGACAAAACATGCTGTGAGGTATGACAGACGACTCCACTTCACTTTGCACCATTATAACCTGATTCATATAACCATTATAACCGGAATATTCATGATAATTACGTTAAATATAACACTATTTAAATTAATATTATTATCGCCATAAATTCATTTATCAATATCTGGTTAAGTTATGTAAAAATAAAATAATTTAATTTTAACATTTGCCTAGGCAGTAGTTTAGTCAGACCATTTATAAAAGACTTAAAGCAAAAGAGATGCTAGCAAATCTGAAATCAGTATTGAGTTACAGATATGAAAAGGAATTTTCATTAAGTACGCAGTTAATGGAGCAATAGATTGTTGTGCGGAAATAAAGAGTAAAAGTCTGTCTGTGTAAAAGCATTTAGTATTAGCGTGCGTGATGATAACGAGAATGGTAGAGACAGGCATTGCTAATAAAGTGTGAAGTAATGTGTAAGTTAAGTAAATGGACTATTAGTATTTATCTGAGATAATGAAAAGTGAGATATGTTTATATGTAGAAATGTATTTGTTAAGGTGTCTTATTAAAGTAGTTTAAGTATGTGTTTGTGTTGAGTGTGGAGACGGAGACATGATTGGGAAAATCTGCTGTCACATTTTGTAGGTCGCATGTGTTTGCGAAGTGCTGCAACAATCAGGAAACATGGAACGGCTGGCAAGATTCCTATGGTCGCTGCCAGGTTGCGAAAAACTGCAAAAGAACGAGAGTGTTCTAAAGGCAAAAGCTGTCGTGGCATTTCACAGAGGGAATTTTAAGGAGTTATACAAGATCCTCGAGTCTCATCAATTCTCACCTCATAATCATCCGAAGTTACAGGCACTTTGGTTGAAGGCTCATTATATCGAGGCAGAGAAACTCAGAGGGAGACCCTTAGGGGCAGTTGGTGAGTAAACTCCAATTTACAAATACAAATTCATATCTCATTCAGACGAGAGAAGAGTGAGAGAGAGTAATAATTTGTTCTTCTGGCACACTTACTTAGGTATACTTATTAGTGGTAGAAAAACACAAGAGTACACTTCCTCCCTAATAACACAATGCAACAGTACACTCACCCTTTTCTAAATAATAATAATATGATAGCTCCCATATACGGATTTCCCTGATATTGTTCTAACTACGTATTATATGATTTGTCAAGTGGGCTGAGTATCCAACACTTTAAAAGTCCAAACCAATTAATACCATATCAATCACACTCAATCAATCTTCACGCTCATTTCCTAGTGTCATTTATTATGCAGCGTTATACACAAATGAATGGTACACTAAGGATGGAGAACTTGAGATACACAAACATTCATAGTCTCCAGAGACTAAAGAGAATCTGTCTGTATGTTAAGGCTCTTATTTATCTTTAGCATCTGTCTATGTTACCCTTGCATGGATAGTTCGATAGTTATATCTGTAAAATAACAGATTGTTGGGTGAATGTTCTTCCTATACATATTATTCCTATCCTTATTTAATCTATATCCTCTTAATCACACTTATATATATTATGCTTCTCCAAAAAGTCTTTTCCATTCACCATTTATCAGCATTCATAATAGGTACTTCACACTTCATAATCATAACACACATTAACTAACAGCTCCTAGTTTCAGTTCTCCTCATAATCCTCACAGATATTTTTCATCATTGTTCCCACATGATTTACGAACATTTTTAACACAGATTGATCTAATGCTATAGTAAACTAAATATTTTACAGTTAGCAAATAAATAATGGAAAACGTATTTACGCGCCAAATTTTAGTGGAAAAGTAACTGAAAGGGTTTTCAGTGAGGGATTGTTGTAAAACATTATTTGGGTGATTCATTTTCAGGGAAATACCGAGTGCGACGGAAGTTCCCATTGCCACGCACAATCTGGGATGGTGAAGAAACTTCTTATTGTTTCAAAGAAAAATCCCGAAGTATTCTCCGCGACTGGTATCAGCACAATCCGTACCCGTCACCCCGTGAAAAACGGGAGCTGGCGGAAGCAACCGGCCTGACCACAACTCAAGTCAGCAATTGGTTTAAAAATCGCCGACAAAGAGATCGAGCAGCTGAGCAAAAGGATGGCCCGCCAAGGTAAACATTTACTGGTCCAAAATTACTTTTGCCTTTTCGTCGACTGGCTTGACTCTCGTGTGTTCTCTTGTGATGAGTTCGAAATGGTTGGTTGGACCACCCTATTGTTCTAAAGTTGCATTTCTATGTCATTTTCTCTTTTATTTTACCAAACCGTACCGCAGCATCTTAGAGAACGTAAGAAACAAATGAATTTAGAATTTAGAATGCTATACTAGTGTTTACTAATCTGACTAAACTGAAGAGGATGAGTTTAACTTATCTGAATTAGTAGACAGTACATACATTTCGGTTTCCTATCGTTAAGTATCTTGTTCTGTGTTGCGTAAATCTAATAGCATTTGTATAGAATATGTAAGTATAGCAGTAAAAGTTGTAGATTGAAGAGCTGGAAGTTAAAAGGCTATTAGCCGTCCTGTCTCTTTCTTGTCTTGGCCTACGGCTGACATAAATGGCTATGACAATAAGATAGAAAACTAACTCAACTGAACTGAACTTAAGTAAAACTAAGTGATAGAACATTGGAACAGAACTTATACTTAGTTTCTACTAGACTTGTTTTATTCCGTTCCTAATGTCGCCTTACATTCTAATACCTAACTGCCTTAATATAACTATGTTATAATCTTGAATGTGTGTAGTTGTTCATGTACATACTCTTTCCTGTGCACTGTGTATGATTGTAACATTGTGTACGATGTTGTGCGACAAATTTTCCGCACCGGTTTATTACCCTTTCATCTCTTTCTAGTTGAACCGAGCAAATCTATTAGGACGTTATCATTAGGTTACATCTTTCATAGCCGTAAAACCAGCCGAGACTCTCCTCTTCTTTGTGCTTCCTTCCTTCGGCCTTCTCATTTCTGTCCCAAGCCATGCCGAACTTGCTTTTCAGAGGCAGTAAAAGCTATATTATGTACACACGTAAACTAATTGAAGAATTGCATCGGTTCGTTAGCTACTTAGTACTACTTTCCAGCACGGTTAACTAGTCAATGATATTTTCATGTCAATACTTTGTTTTCTAATTTTTCTTATACTATTTAGCAATATCAACCTTACATCATTTGGTTTGCGTAATCCGCGTGAATATTTTATGTAAAGCTAGACCCGATTTCTGGATTTGCTATTGAATTCCAGGCCTTCAAATAAGTTGTCTGTATTCAACTTTTGAAACTGAATAAATTACGATACAAGTAGTAAGTTAAACGACAGTTTGGCTGTTTTGGCCATCCAAAATTTAGAAAAAGGGAATTTATCCATGAATATTTGATGCTTTGTTTGGTTTCAAGTGAATAATTCGTACTAGTGAAGTTAGTAAATGCTTGGTGAAAAGAATGTTTATGAAGGAATTTACATTTAGTAGTTTTCTAATTTTTCTTATACTATTTAGCAATATCAACCTTGCATCATTTGGTTTGCGTAATCCGCGTGAATATTTTATGTAAAGCTAGACCCGATTTCTGGATTTGATATTGAATTCCAGGCCTTCAAATAAGTTGTCTGTATTCAACTTTTGAAACTGAATAAATTGCGATACAAGTAGTAAGTTAAAAGACAGTTTGGCTGTTTTGGCCATCCAAAAATTAGAAAAAGGGAATTTATCCATTAATATTTGATGCTTTGTTTGGTTTCAAGTGAATAATTCGTACTAGTGAAGTTAGTAAATGCTTGGTGAAAAGAATGTTTATGAAGGAATTTACATTTAGTAGTGTTTTGTAGGCATTGATGTTTTCCATCCTTTATGTAAGTGAGAATATTCGAATGCGTAGAATATCCGGAATTAATGACGAAATAGTTTTGCAGTGGTTGAGTAACTAATAGCGTAGCGAATTCTGAATTAGAGACATAGATATTCCGCCGAGAGACAGATACATACACGTAGGAATCTACTTAATTTTGTGTTCTGGTAATTTAAGAGGGCCTGCTCGTTTGATAAACTGCAATGCAGTGAGATGTTGGTATGGACAGACAAATGATGTAAGATCTTTAGAATCTGCACATGATAATGTTTGGGTTATCAGATTTTGGAAAGGTTCCATTAGTGTCACAAGAACGAGGGACGGAAACACAAGTTCCCCATTGTGGGTGGTAGAAGTGAAACCCGATACCCGGGATGGTGCTCTATAGTGCTCATTGCATGCACTCAACATCAACAATCGTTATAATACGGACGGAACATACATAGTAGTTAGTTAGGAAGGGAAAAGGATATCTAGAATAGAAACGTCTAGCTCTCTCACTCACTCTCTCACACATACACACAGACATATTCTTGAGCACAGAGATCGAAAATAGAAATTTTCTCCTCTTAAGCGACAAAAAAGCCAGAATACGTAAGCCGAGCTTTTAGAAGTGAATCTATACATAGTATTACTGAGTAAAGTAAAGTATACGTATGTGACATCCACATTCTCATCTTTAATCAAGCAACATCTTTCCGTCGCCTAGTCTCACTCTTTCTCTCTCTCTCTCTGTTGACTGACTCTCTACTGTGTGTGTACGGATGGAAAAGGATGCATGGATGGAGAATATTCGGATGCAATGCAGTCCAATGCAATGTTATGCTATCCTGTACTTTCTCGTGTTATTTTATGCTAAATGTACCAGTAGATTTTGAGTCGGATCTTATTTCAACACAAGCCATTAACAGATATCTACCATAACAGTTTCGCTTTGGAAAACACTTGAACCAACTTGTTTTTGACGTGATTCATTTCTATCTTTGTCAACTGTAGTATTTCATCTGCGTAGATTGGGAATTGATTTCACTACCAACAAAGTAGGAGCCTTCGACTATAGATATGAAAATTGATTTTAACCTTGTAGTAGAAAATTGTCACTTGTGATGTTATTTTTTGTAGACACATTGGGATATTTACTGTCTACTTACTTCTGGTGTTTCAAGTCAAGTTAGTTCCCATTTGGGCTTTTAGGTTTTGTCTTTACCTAGCATACAATACATAACTAACGGCTCTCTATGTAGCAAACTGCAAAATAGTATGTATCATGTGTTAGTCAGTCTTGGATATACAGTGTCTCTTTCTTTCTGGGTGAAACTCAACTCCCAGATGGATCACATACCGTTCTCCTATCCAATGTCTCCATTAACATTGCACTGCACCAAAGAACACACTCCCTATACTTATTTATACTTTTATACTCTCATTCTCATATATACAATGTGTGTGGATTCTATAAGCTAGGAGCTAGCTACCTACTTAAATAACAAACTATCACTACACTACTTAGATATCCCAACTGATCTCCAATGAATTCACGAGACGAAAAATCTCTAGAGTGTAATACATACAATGTAACGGGTAATACAGTAATAGGTACTTTATTTTAACGGTTAGTAATCGTCATACTATACTCAATTCTATCTGCACAGACACATTTATACTTTAGTGAGTTTCTCTTCTTTCTAACTATTCAAATATATAAGAAATGTTCAAATGACTTTTCATAAGAGAAGTAAGTAGCTAGCTAGTTTCTCTTATAGCTGAACGAAGTGAGTGACTGAGAGAATGTCTCATACTTTTCAATGACCCAAACGAATCCTCTCATTTGTGATCTATAAGTAACACAGTAGTAAAGTTAAATGCAAAGACGAGCTTTTCCATTTAGCAGCCTTTTTTTGATAAGTCAACTTAACTCTCACACAAGTCACAAGGTTAACCTCCCAGGATTGAGTGACAATGTGTGTTACTCTATTTTAAGCACCTTGTACTGTGAATATCTGTATTGTCTTGTGTCTGTCTTAAGGAGCTTTACTTTCCTTAAGCCCTACGTCTCTTCGAGTAATGTACATCATTCTCTATACATCACGATTCCATTATGTAGTAACTAGCTACCACAATGTCGTCAAATTAGTTTCCTGTTCCCTTTTATCCTCACTCCAAACTTTATCATTTTACACTCTGACAGTTCTGTTTTACTTACTTAGTCATTATGTCTGACTTATTCGATTAGTATCTCATCCAAAATCATTACACGTACCCACCAGAGCGAATAAGAATTTTTTTATTCGAAACGCGGACGTAAAAGTCGCGTTAAATAATGCACAACTAGAAAAATTTTGTGAAAGAATTTAGTAGGTTTCCTTCGTACACAGTGTTTACACTAATAATTATTTGTTTGAGAAAGTAATTATTTAGGAAAGCTGGACATTTAATAAAGAGTTTATGTTATTATAATGATTAGCTCGAGCTTCACAGGAAGTTGCTTTATTCAAAGTGTACGTCTTCACCCTGCACAAAGAATAACTTCCGAGAAAACTACAAAAATACACAAAAATGCTGGAATGAGGAATGTGAGGAGAATGTAGATTAAGTCAACAACGTTTTTAATTCTTGTTCTGAATGATGTAATTTTTATAAGCCAAAGTATGGTATAATGATTTCAACCAGGTATTAAGTGGTGGGCAGTGTCAGCTATTTGGGATTTTGATGTGAGTGATGAGTTTGATGAGTGAAGAATGAGTTGTAAATGCCGTGCATGTCTAATCATTTCGGGTTCTTATTTTGACAGTAACGAAGTAAGTCGATCTGACCTGGAGACTTTAAGTAATAAGCAAATGATTTGAAGTATAAAATGTAAAGTAAATAATCGTAAGTAAATAGACGTAGTTAGGGTGCAGATTGTGAGAAAAAGACAAGACAGGTTTCACTTCTTACAGTCTTACAAGTACAACAGAAAAACAGTGCACGTCACGTTGTATTACATTACTCGCTCTACGAATTCTGCTTAGAATGTAGAAAAGAGTTTTTAAGTAGCAGATGAGATTCCAAAAGGTGGTGAATTGATTACCTTACCGTCCGATAGTTACATACAGTATGTTAAGTAGCATCCTCATCCTCATCTACTATAGCTGTGCACTACTCATTTGCTCATTATTCCTATCTGTAAGTACAGATATATTAAGTAGATAGGAAATAATGGGTAATATAGTAACTAGATGTTCTGTAAAGTCAGATAAAGTAGAATGTAACTTTAGAATGGTCAGATAAGATGGGCAGATTTTGTGTAAGCTTTGCATGGCTGTGGTGATAGTGGCATGTATTCATGCAATGCAACTGCAACTCAATCACAAGAGAACATGATGATGAGCACGAAAGGTACAATCAAAGACACTACTGAAAGGTTACACCACAATAATTTTCAGGCCAGAAGATGGGAGCGGCAAAAAACTAGCTCACTCAGGACTCGGGTCACCGGATGGAGAATCCAGTTCTGGTGAAAGCCAAGACGAAAAGCCATTATTACTCGATGCAAGTTTCCCTTCCTTACACCACCATAACAATCACGGCCAGCACCATCAGGTAGGACACAAAACACCAGCCAGTCTCCTATTTTCTCATCAAATGGTACGTTGCAGTCAAATTTAATTCATGTCTCACTTTTAACTTACCAGACGTAAATACATATAATTTCAGACCTGTAATTCTATACTTACTCAAGTAAGTAAGTATCTGTCTATCTGGGTTATTGGTTTCTTAGCACATTAACTTTTTCTTTTAAGCCTTCTTTCAATTTCATTGATTTTATTAGTACCCACACAAAAGGTATTTAATGGGTATTATTAGTCCCTGACTGTCGTGTCATGTCACGGTAGCTCATTTCATTCGAATTTGATTTTACACCACAACAGAACGGAAATGGGAATTCTTGCTTTGAGTAAATAGAGTTACAGACTATAAGCAAC
>JABASI010005500.1:0-12220 GCA_019776505.1 Tomocerus nigrus
ATAAAAATTAATTATCCAATTAAATTGTCAAATGAAAGAAATGTTATTTATTGAAAATATTTGTGTGTTGTGGGCTGCGGCCTGGATTATATGGCACAATAAACTCTATCTATCTATCTACTAGAATTTTCTGGTAGCTGTTTCTTACACCGTAGACACAGCTAAGGACAATAAGCGTTAACTCTTAATCCACTCTTCTCTCTTCGGCTGCATTACTTAATGTGTTTCATGAAAAGAGGTTTTCTAATGTGCATAAATAAAGGAAAATGCCGTTTTGGTCGTTATGAGTGTGCTATGTCATTTTCTAGAAGAAAAGTGGAATGTAGGCTTAAATTTACATTAAAAAGAGTTTAACGCTCTATAATGTCCCAAAGAAGTAAGTAAAAGTGGAAAGGAGCTAGCTATGCCTTTTGCGTCCTTGTGGATGCTGTGCTATAGTATAGTGTCTTCCTAATACAGAAATAATAGCCAGCATAATAAGCGTACCATTAAAGTGGAGGAAAAACAAATGCTTTCACCGTGTAGGTTTATTATTCCGTCAAAAATATTTTCCTCACCGTTTTGAAAGTTTTGTTAAAAGGGAAAGGTGTAGCTATTTTTAGTATTTGTATAATAGTAAAATGGAGCCGCTATAAGCCATGCACTGTATTGCGATGTAGACAAAAAGGATATCCGTAATTGTTCCAGATGGATAAATGGCCAAATGGACCAGATTTGGAAATCATCAATGTCACAAACGGTTGAGACAGGAGCTGGAGAGAATATCACATGAGTTGGCAGAGAGCAATGAAGATGAGAAGGTGTCTTCTTGTTTCTGACGGCAATCAGAGTTTGTAGAATGGAGAAAGTGAGTTTTCCTGGAAGCCTTGAGCGTTATTATTAGTGAAAGGGAGAGGAACAATAGAGAAATGAAATGAACGTGACATTTTGACTGGGAAAGGGAAAGCTTTTGTACTCCGTCAACGTAGTGGAAGGTGACAAGGTTGTGTGACTATAATTGCGTGTGCCTTTCTAGTCCCTTAATTTATTAGAAGGGAAACCTGAGAGGGAATTTAATTGCTCGTACTCCTTCACAGCGTCCTACGACCAGAAGACACAGACTCAGTGACTGAGTGAAAAATACGCTCTCAGGGGAATGGCCAAGGCTTTTGTTTCTTTTAGACTTTACTTAAACATAATACGATAGTTTTGTTCTCATTCTCCCTACTGCTTACCATGGGCAGAAATTACACTCTCCTTGTTCTACTTCAGTTGCCCTTTCCTCGCTCAACCTCTTAGTTACTACATAGTTAGCCAAAGAAAAGGAAAGTACAAGAGCGGGACGAAATACTCTGCACACAGGAATGGATCTCAACTGAAACTAAGTAAAAAAGGAAGAAAAAAAACTAAATTGCATTTGCTCTACTACGACCAAGTATTTTCAGCATGTACTTTCACTAGGTGTGTACTAAATAGTTTCGTAGAGGAGGCTTTGGCAGGACTTCTACGAAACTCATAAGTTTCAGCATGGCTAAAGCTCCAAAGACAAACTCTTAACTAAATTTCTAATCCACAACTCACATTTATTATGTATGTTTACTGTATCAAATGAAATGGCCATATGAGGATGAACTGAACACTTCGGCTAAGCCGACTACAACTTTCTATTTATCTACTTTCGGTTTCTTCATTCCCACAAACTATACTTTCTCCTATGAGACTAAACCAATTTCACTTTCTTCGTATTTTCAATCTTTTTTCTCATTTTTACTGACCAGTGCAACATTTTATTGTGGATACTGACTTTTAAGCCACATCCTTTATATTTAAGCCAGAATTAAAGATAATCTATGAGATTTCGAAGATAACGTAAGGAAATTTGTAGTTTGTATATAATATATAGGTATATAGTATACATGAAATCAACGATAACACGTAGTCTAAAATTGCTATATGTAATATTGTAATTTTGCAACAAATCGGTAACTGTCTACACAGTAGCAATTAGTTAGAAAGAAAGAAAAGGTAAATACCATTTTTATGTTTTCAATTTTCTTGTCTGACATTTCAGTTTGGAAACTTAATTTCTTAGACTAAATAGAAAATCTCTTCTTATAGTTTCAGATACGCATGTACGTAAGTTAATACTCTTGGTAGATACTGTTCCCGACAGTTTAATATTGCAAATAGCTAAGTTTTAAAAAATCTGGTGTTTTTGGCTAATCTGTGGGCGGGCCTTTGAATGTACATAATGGAAATGTAAAATAACATTTTTCACTTTGAATATTTCCTTTGAGAAAGTTTACGTAGGTTGAAATGGTGGTAGAATAAACTGTAAGTAGTCCCACATTGAGAATAGAATAGCGATACGGCTTTCACTTTGTGCATATTGTCGGTTAGCCTTTCATGTTGCACCTAATTTATTTATAGCTATTCTGTGCGATGCTGGTGAAGTTGGCATGTGGTGGAGGAGGCTGCAGCTATGCTCTTACAAATGATAGCTAGCGTACTTCAGTTGCAAGAAACCGAACAGAACAGGGGTTAAGGTTTATCTCGAGATGAAATGCTTATTAAATTTTAAAATCGATTATACGGATGTGATGTTCCAAACTATATTTTATTCAGTTTTTATTATGTACGGCGAAATCCCCTTCAGATGCGTACTGTAGGCGAAGCAGTCCCGTTTTTGCATAACATGTGCTAACTAGAGGTGGGCATTTCAGGTCTTGTCCTCATACTAAAGTATAGGTACACATGCCGCATCTTTAGGACACGTGTTGACCGGTTGCCACCCAACAATTAAAATCTACTCCTACATTTTATTTCCAATTAAATGTATCAGTGCGTTACCTGAGCAATTTTCAATTGCCATTGTAAGGGGAATATTTTAAAAAACATCCCTAAAGTAATTGCAAAAACATTCCTGAACGGGTCATGGTGGCGATGCCCACCTTTGCTGCTGATGAATATAACTGGCATATAGTCCGTAATAAGTATAGTCGTACCTGTGCGTATTATCTTCCATTTCCCATCAGTTTCCTCTACTCATCTATTTTCTCCGAGCATCCCCTACGTTGTACATATTATTTTTCTTGGCGGTTGAGAAAGTGAGTTATGGTTAGTGATGCCGAAGCAAGATTTTCATTGTTTTTATATCAGTTGCTTCCTTGGTATGTTATGTTATGAGCTAGTCGTGTGACATCATATCACAACGTTCTATATATAAAATGCGTAGGTATTTATCATAGGCTAGGAAGCGTTTGAAAAGCTAACACCAAAAATGCTCCATAGTAGCTACCACAAGTTTTTATTTATATAGGTATACACCGAACAGCTTTGATACATAGATGCGTAGTGGATAAATAAGTGAAAGAAGAATGTAGGAATGTCTGCAGAAAGGGATCTCATGTCTTGTATCTTTAGTATGTATCTCTAGTTATAGGTAATAGATATTTTCTTTGGGTTTGAGATAAAATTCTACGACTTTCCCTCAAGTTTTGAAGAACAATTTTCTATAGTGAAAACCCCCGTATGCGTCGGTAAATTTTATGTGAAAGATTCAGTGAGTTGAGTTTAAGTATAATTGTGTAGTAGTTTGTATTCTAGTGTCGTGTCCATATTAAAGTTATGTACAATTCACTTTCCCCTATAGATGCTGACTCTTTTACATTCCACTACATTACTAAGCTATTGTCTTCTACGGATAGTTGAAAATTCTGAGGAAATAATCAAAGAATGTTCACCCGTCTAGCAGAATGAATTGCTTTCTAATCCTTTTTGTATTTAGTAGTAGCTATTAGAAATGGAAAGCCCAAAATTTTTCGAATTTTTATAAGGAAACGAAATGACATCAATCCATCAATGTGATTCAAAAACACAAAGTTTAGGTACAATTTAACACCGGAATAAAATATCCGGAGAGATACTACAAATACTATTACGTAACATGCGGTTCTTTTAGTAGAATGTCACAAAATAATGATCATCCTATTCCATACGCATAAGTATCAATACAAAACATTGAGATTGGGCGTACCACGTGTCAATCAATCTAATATAAAATTGCTATAACAAATTAGTAACAAAAGTTTTAGTAATAACTGAGTTACGTAATTCGCTAATTTCTATTTCCACTTTAATTCACACCTTATGTAAAATCTCAATTATCAATCTAATATAAAATTGCTATAACAAATTAGTAACAAAAGTTTTAGTAATAACTGAGTTACGTAATTCGCTAATTTCTATTTCCACTTTAATTCACACATTATGTAAAATCTCAATTTAAGCGGATTTTGATTTTGAAAGTAAATATATCTCCTACAATTATTTATGCACTAACGCTAACAATCTATGCAAAAAGGTTTTGTTACAGTATTGACTAGGGAGTTGTTTCCGCAGTAAGCCAAATGGCTAATATCATAGTGAAATGATGACTATGATATTAGCATCAGCTATATNTTAGCATCAGCTATATGAACATGTTATCTGACTGGATTGGTTATTTAATGCAGAGAAGCAGCAGTATTATTTATTGGGGATAGAGTATATAGACATTATAAATGCAAGTGGTATAAAAGCGGCGATTGTACTGTGCTACACGAGTTCCGTGTATATTAATTTTAATGCAAATTAAGCGTAGTAGGAAGGAAACCACATTGAAAGCATGAGCATGGGGGCAGCAACAAAAATTTAATAATTTATTTGCTATTTGTTTGTGTACAGGCGGAGATTTGGAGTGTGTTCATTGCAATCCTCCGGAAGAGTGTGAGGAATCTGCAAGCTTGCACGGATGTCGGACTCATTGAACATATTTTACACAGACTCCCGCACGCGGAGCCTATTGTTGCCGGTATGTAAATATTCCAGACTTAGTCTGACTGGGAAGATATCCATTCTACTATCAGTCACTCTCCCTATAAATATATCTCTCCTCCTCTTCCTAAAACAACTACACATTACTCTGCCTGAATATCTAATTCATTTAGTTGAATGCATTGCAACGCAATCCTCTCCTCATTACCAGAACTGACAAAATGTCACGTCACATCTCACGCATCCAACCTACAGCACACTCTACCTACCTATTCACCTAATCCACACCTCTCTTTCCTAACATCCTCCCCCCTCCCCTTCCTTATCACTTCTTCTAATGTGCATGCTTTTCTCTCCGTCTCTAGTACAGCACTTGACATGAAATGCCTATCGTGTCACTGAACCGAGTCGCTCTTTAGATTACATAACGTAAAATTGCGTAACATAACATACTTATTCATTCATTTCACCACGAGCCGTTTCGGCTAAACAATATTTCACTTTCCATTCACTCACTCATCATTTCAAGTAAAAGCACACTTGATTAAATTTTCATTTATTTTCTCTCTCACTCAATGTCTGACTCCTCCGGTCTGTTCTATAGGCCTCTCTCTCTCTCCCGGCATTCCTAAATACCCTTTATGTATTTTCATTATTTGATGTTGTTTATTGTACGAGTTACCATACGTGTAGCTACTTATTTCCGTCCTACGCGAAATTCCGGTTCCTGAATAAACATTCAATTTTCACTTTCCTCGGTTACTTACCTTCTCTGCTTTCCTCCCCATAATCTTCATCATTCTATCCTCATCTCTTTTCAAATTTAACAACACATGAACTAAATATGTCATCAGCTTCATTTAAAGCATCTACGTATACATTTTACTCTTTATCAATTATACATCTGAATATGTTCGAGTCGGAAATTTTGAACTTTTATTTTTTGAATGTGGTACCATGTTATTCTTTTAATTTATTTTGGGATTATGACTTTCACACTATAGTGTAATATTATACTTATTAACAGTGCATGAATTTCATTTTTCCATGAGAAGTTTTATACTTTTAAGAATGATGTTAATTGCAACTGGTCATGATGGAAGTTTTATTTAACAACGTGACTCTATGATTTATGTATGTGCGAATGCATTTTAAATATTAATTTCACAGTTTTATAAGTACAATATCCATCTTTCATGTATGAGTTTACAGTTTGCTTTGAATTTTCAACATGTACTTCCCAAATGTTCTAACCATACAGTACTAGAGATTTTAATTATTTTGCCCGGATGTTAGACTCCTTTGTTCCCATTACATCTCCTCCGTTTTACAATGTATGCAATGGTGATAAATGACTTGTATTGTGATAATGTCAACTCGGTATTTCGGTACCACACGAGTGAAAGGAATTTAATTATTTTCTTGGTTTGATTGTTTCCTCCAAACTTACCTCCATGACTTGACTTGCACATCTATATAGAAGATCATTGCACAGGTACTTTAAATGCTAAAATAGTCGCTCGTTAAATTCATATTTATTTGGTTTGTACAAAGTTAATTATTATATTATCTGTAGTATTCTATTATCTATTTAGGTCATAGTGTTTTACTATTTTCTTAGACAAGTATCACAAAATCTTGCGTAATTTGTGTCAACTCGATACAACGTTCTTGCTTTCAGACATAAAATTAAAGTATTTGCTTTCAAATATTATTTCTTATGAAACGAACCAAATGCTTAGTAATTCCTAATAGATTTACTATAGTCAGAAATGCTTAGCTTTCGTAGTAATAAAATATATTTATGATGATGTTTTCATGAAAAATAATTTGTGTACCTACTTATAATAACAATAATAAGTCCCTTTTGACATTCATTCTGGTAGATACTATTTCCATCGGAAAATACCTAACTGGCACCAACTTTATTAATTTCTGTGACCCCAAAATATTTTTTTTTAAATTTAAGTTAAATGCAATATTTGTGCCAAATATTTCATTTCTTTCGCCGTTGCTATGTGTTAAACATAGGTAAATATATTGTACATTAATTGCGGCACTAAAATTGTAATAAAATATGAACGTCGAAGGAAATGAAATTTTTACATAGGTTGTATTTTGCCTTTTGGGTCAAATAATGTTTCACAGTTCATAACACAGCGCTATAAATAATAATAATGAACTATTTCCATGTTACTTATTTTTGAAGGATATAGTACAGTGGCTTAAAAGTTTTATTATGTAGCTCCGTAAGTATTTAGGCGTGTAGTAACAGTAACTATATATTTATGGATAAGATGATCCGTCATCACGGAGCTTGCATTAAAATGTGGCTGTACATTGATTGATGATAGTGCACTGGTAGTCTTAGCCTTGACTATGACAAATTAGAATGTGATTTCAGTGTGAAAATTTTTTGTGGGATGATCTGACATAGTACATATAACAAAGTTGGCTTGATAGACTAGCTAGGGAGACTACAATAACAAATGCTAATAATATTATGTAGATATATTTCACAGTTCGGGTAGAGATACTGGATTAGTTGTATCAAATAACTTCTAAGTTGAGTTTGTGTCATAAAGTTTGCATTTCAAAGGGAAATATATTTTCTTTGAAAAGAAAGCAGAACTTTTTTCAACATTAGAGCATTCACCATTTTCAGTGTAACGGAGTATGTATGTATTTGTGTAAGCCAGGCTTTTATCTTTTAACAGAAGCTAACAACAAAACAACATTTATGCAGTCCGCTTCCAGTTGTCTTCTCTATTTTCTATTCTTCTACTTAACAAGGCTGCAAAAAAACTTGCATTTTACTTTTTGTCTCTCTTTGTCGCTATCCTACTACTCTTCTTCTACTTTCTACAACTTTCTCCTTTATTTTATTACCATCTCTTCGTTTCCCACAACTTGAATGCATATTATTATTATCTACTCCAACAATTTCTATACTTTAGTCACAAAAATGAGATGGGCAATACGTTTCTTTTACGGTCTGATCAAGCCCCTTGTTTCTGTGTCATTTTCATTCTCTATACCGCCAACCAAATACTTATACACAGAGAACACATATTATACGGCTGCTTTGAATTTTTACATTGTATAAAGTTTGCTCTACTTTTCCCACCTCCCATTTTATTATTCGTCGTCTTTTTATCTGACACAAGTTATTTGGAGGCGTGGAGGTGTGCTCTTATCAATAAAATTTTATAATCAGTCTTTTGCGCATTTTATTAATAAAATTTGCATTTAAAGGGAAAAAAGTTTCTGCATTCGTCCAGGATGTGGTCATATAAATATTCTTATCAAAAACTCAACATGTTTAATATTTATATTTGTATGCCTTAATTGGGTCTGAATAATGGCAATTGCATTTAAGCAAATACTGACATTGTAATTATACTATTGCTATACAGTTTATAAATGTGAATGTTTTCTAAACTGACGTGCTAATTGTAGCACTTTATGAAGTTCAAAAAATATTTTTCTATACATGAACTAGAAAAATGGGAACGCAGGCCAGTACTAATTTAAGCATTATATTTGTTCCATTTTTGATTTTTGGCATAAATAGTTATGTAGGTGTGTGTTTCATTTTATGTCATACGTGATGATACCAAAATGAAAATAATAATAATAATAAATGATGAAAAGGACGTAGGTATCTTGTGTACTGTGTAATAAGAATTGACGCGACTACCTAAACTGTTTGTGTGACCTGAGAAGGCGTTAGTGCTATCTTCCTTTGCAATTGCACGTTCCAATTATAAAATTAGTCCAATTACTTTGAGAAAAGAAGAAAAACTTGAGAAAACGAACCTTGAGTGTGTGATATTGCTTACTGCTGCCGCTAACAATAAGTTTTAGGTCAAACTGACGACATGGCTTCGGGACATGAAAAGTTTTGAGGAGTACACAAAAGTAATGCGTGCACTGTACATCTTTTACAGCATTTGATCTTCAGAGGCCGGATAAGTATGATATTCCTCTTCAAAAAATTTACATATTGTGTCCTCTTCATAGGCCATAACAAGCAATTCACTTTTTATATCATTTTCTCAAGAATAAATTAATACATTCATGTAGAATTATATAGTCATGCCAATTCTATAAGTGTCATAAAAGTCCAAAGTTTATTTTACAGCCAAAAGGCTAAAAATGCATTTATTTTGAAGTTTGAAGTATTTTACTTGATATTTTATATTTATGTAGGTTTGTGTAGTGGCAAATTTTTTTTCAATATTTTAAAGGAAAGGCTTACTATCCAGTCGTTTATTATTGCCGAGCGGCGAAGTCGGACATATCCTATGTATCATACAATCACAGAAGACTTATTTTATATCTTTTGCCAGCAGCGAGTTGAACTTGTGAGATTCTATTATAGAGAGACTGTACATTAGAGAAAGTTGTCTTTTTAGTGTCGAAGCGAAGTGAAAGGGAGGGAAGCCAAACCAGCTTATGTTCTTAAGATGTCTACTGCCAAAGATATCTACGACTTACTACTAGTTTAGTTAGTTTACTCTTGTGCAAATCGTAGCTACCTATATACACAAATAACGACCTATATGTGTACCTACTCCCTACGTAGAAAAGGTTTACTTTGTCGAAGAAATGAAAGTTGGAAATTTGGGGAGTTGGAGAAAAGATTATGCTTGAACTCCTGCGGCTTCTCTATTGCATTGATGCAAAGATGTTCTAACTGGACGCTGAGGTTATTAGAAGTGGGCTCTTCTGCCACTTCGTCCGTATACTCCAGATGTAGGCATTTTAAATTAAGAAGCTAATATCCAACCTCATGTCCCAATTATTATTATCTGAGCACATGCAGTAAAGCATGCAGAGCTACATGAATGGGAAGCAGTGAGGAGAAGAGATAAGGAATAAGATGCTCCGCGTATAAATGCAAGATTAAGTTTTCGAGAGTGTGCTAAAGGGCTAAGGATATCCAGTAACAGAATGACAGAGTGCCCTGCATGGATGAAGTGGTGGTCTCCCTAACTATTTTGTTGAGGCAGTGAGGAAGGGAAAGTGGCTGTGATGGCAGTGAAGTTGGTTGTCAGACTAGAATGAAGTGGAATAGAAAGGAGATGCACGGAGCGTGCTATTTCGGAGTGGAGAGAGTCGCGTAGACCAAGTTGTCTCATTGTTAGTGAAAGTCGAAACGGTTGAGTTTGGATTTGGACAAGTTGGATTTTAAAGTTGACATGAGTCTGGATCTGAGACAGCTCAAGAGCAGACAATACCAAGACGAAGGCATGGAACCACCATCAAGAAATCTACAAATGCGAAAGTTAAAAGGCAGCCAAGCGCTGAAGTCAGAGAGAGAGAGAGAGAGATCCAGTCGACTCTGTTCAGTCCACCCAAACTAAAGTCAACCAAATCACCTAAGTGCATTCTTAGACGTGTCTTCCAGCATTAGTGGACTACTAGATAGATTCAAGCGAGACGTCTTTATAAAGGAAACTTATTTGCCCAGGCCCTAAACTTAAGCTTAAATATAAACAATGAAGAACTGCTGATCTAACTCCCAAGTTTAACTATTCTGATTGTGCAGCTCTACGCACGCTAGTTAAGAAAAGCGGAGAATTTACGTCTGGCAAAGTTGGAGAGTAAATTCTTGACTAGAACTAAAGGGTTGGAGAAAGGAGGGAGGCTATTATTATCTGCTAGTATACGCAAGGAGATGTATACGTAGAAAAATATCAACACTTAGAATTCCACATGCGTATCTATTAAGAGGAATCTGAGTGGAAGCTAATTATGTTGCTGGAGGAAGGAGGAAGGACTTTCTCCGTTCAGGGATCGTGCATAGACTAGCTACTTATCTAGGCAGGCTAATCATAGCTGAAGGATAGGAATAATTCTGACTGGGAGAAGGAGATTTACTTGGAAGGAGAGTGAGTTAGAGTAGGCACATGGATTGTGAGTGGTCGCTCCGTCGTCGATGTGAGCAGGAGATTGGAAGTTTGGAATCACTCTCCGAGTCCATTGTGATGGGAAGGAGAGTAGTAAGTAGATGCAACGGAGTTTCGTTGTGAGAGTGCATGTTTCGACTTTCTTAAGTTAATAGGCCGCTTTGGCTTCACTTGACTTGGCTTGACGGAGAGGGAACATGTTCTCTTGTTGTTCTTTGCCCAACTTGTAGTTTTCTACAGTGTAATGCACTTTGAGGTTTGCTCACAATCAGCTTAGCTTTTCTGACGGAGGAGTAGTAGCTACTACGTCAGAGTGGTGAGGACAGCCAAGGGAACTTATTACTTCTCATTATCATCATCCAACTCTCGTGAACAGATCCCATGGAACTTAGACGGCGCGTGTATATATTAGAAGTACCTATACGCAGTGGTAGTAGTAGATCAGTCGATGACAGAATTAAACAGACAGAGAATGAGTAGCAGGATCCACTCTAAGAATCCTCCTACTTATATGTAAATAGAATATTATGCTGTGGATGGATGTGGATGGCTTCTGGACGGAGCAAGTAAGTGCATTGTGTGTAATAGCATTATGTAGTCAACTCAAGTCACCCAAAAACTAAAGGCAGTTGCGAAAGCGAGGAAAAGGAAAACAAAGCCATGCGACTTCACTCAAATCCAAACTCCCAACGCAGAATGGAGAAATGTCAAGCAAAGCAAAAAAAACAACTACAAAGAAAAAAACTCGCTTTCACCACCCTAATACAAACGAGAGAGAAAGAGATGCACAAACTTACTTATTCTTGCGTGTTCACTCTTCTATTCTGATTACTGTGTTTTGTTTTCTAAGTCTGCCTGGCTACTTTTTTTCTACTCCAGTTCTATTCTCTTCTTTGTCCTTCGCTCCATATAAAATAGTTTCTCTCTTGCAAGACCCATCCCCCACTACGTACAACTAACTAACTATCACGAGATACTTCTTGTTACTTGCAGACAATATCAGCCTGATATTCTTATCTAGTTTTAACATGCACTGCTCCCACTTCTCTCAGCAATTGGCACAACTATTTACATTCTCTCGACTCTGAATTCTTTTTTATACACATTTTCTACTTAATGCCATATTTACTTTGACTTTAGCTTACTTAGTAGTTACATACATAAAAGTTACAACGATAATGATTACTTTTATGTCCTAGTGCATGTACTTGTAACTTATATGTATGTTCTATGCGAAAATGTATACGTACTAACTAAAGCCATAATTTTATTTGGCTAATAAATATGTGCCTCCACACATCTATACAGTCGCTACTTACTTTTTATTAGCGTTGTGCAAAAACCAAAGTCGTAGTGTTGTAGGAAATCATTAATGCTAATCAATTATGTCTTAATGGAATTGCTGATTTTTTTTGCTCCGTGATTTGATTGCTTTCCCCATGTCTAAAAAGCTATAGTAGGTTTTATAGCTTTTTGCGCTACACAAATGTGGCGGAGAAAACGCAACTTAC
>JABASI010005501.1:0-12216 GCA_019776505.1 Tomocerus nigrus
GGGATATGCAACTTAATGCTTGCCCTTTTGCATGGATTTTCGTCAAAATTTTTAATACGTGTATTTCCCTATGAGTCCATGTTTCTGAATAACACTGTAGTATAATGCATGTAGTACCCCAAGGGCTCAATATTAAGTGTAGATGTTAGTAAATTTCTAAATGAAATAATTAATGTATGGGAGCTATTACAAAAGGTAAATTTACGAGAGACTACTGGACAGAAGAAGTAAATAAGGGATGATGGCTGAAAAGTGAGGATAAAATAGAGTAGAAGCTGTGATAGAATGTTTAAGTGTAGTATCTAGCGCACATCTTATTTTGGCTACTAGAAATGATTTCTGTGGCTTGGCTGGCTGACATCACATCAACATACACATCGCAGATGCACGGACTTAATATCTACGGCTATCTGTCTATCAGTGTGTTATTACTACTGCTTTCGCTACCGCTGGCTCCTCCAACTGCTCACAACTACTATTAGCAATGGCTCAGGAAGGATGTAATAAAACCAAGTTGCCATTTATGAGTTTTAGCCAGCGGTGGTGTCCTGGCTTAAAATCCTCTCTCTACTCCACTACTCTACCATTCAATCCTGTTCGACTTGCCTTAGCTAAATGCTACTTTATACTTATGCTTAGCAATGCAAGAAAAGTAAAGCAATTCTAGAGCATTCATTATAATATTACTGCCATTTATTTTAGTTGATACGCCATATAGGTAGACCTTATGTTGCTTGCTGACTTTCGTTAGGGGGAAACCTGACTTGGACTAACTGACCGAACTTGAATTAGCTACCTGGATGGACAAGACATGAGCAACAGAAGCATGCATTATGATTTGAGGCAGAAATAATATTGTGATCATCATGAGAAGGATGGAGAAAGACAGCATGTCAAGTCAAGTCTTCAGTTACTTAGCTATGCAAATAAAAAGTATTTTGTTGTGATAAGTTGTGAGTGATGGGATGTAATGGCTCTGATGTCAGTGAGCAAAGAAAAGTAAAGCTAAGTAGCCAAGTGGCTCCATTACACTAGGAATTAGGCTATTTGAAAAGGCAGAAGCAGCTGGAAAACCTGTAATGGCACAGGCAATAATATAATGGCAAATTCGAGACGGGGGAGAAAAAGATTTAGCTATTAGCTACTAGGTAGAAAATAAAACTCGAGTGTCAATTTCTCCCTATGCTCACATATCACTTGCACAATTTAACCAAAACTACTATTAAAGATATAAGTAGTACAGGATTCGTATGTACATACATATTATGTGTTATAGGAAATAAAAAATGAGAAGTTTAAGGAAAACATTGGCTACTTTGGAATATACACATAGGAAAAAGAAATAAAATGCGAGAAAATGTATTGTGGTGTTCTGTATTCAAGTCAAGTGAGGGAGATCAGTAAAATATAGAAATTAAAGAAGGGACCTGTGGGTACAATGCACAACATCACATAATATACTAAACGAATGTGTAATGATCAGTCCATACGTGTCTTCTTCTTTTTCTTTATCTTCTCGAATATATATTTCTTCGTTGACTTGATATTGACGATATACCTAGTAGAATATGTAAATGTAATAATGTATATGTCTTAGTCGAGGTGTGCTGAGCTATGCGAAGGAACTCATCTCATCTTTAGTCACACCAGACATCACATCGTACATACAAATATGAAAAGGATCCATGGAAAGAAGTGAAGAAGAAGAAAAGGTGATTGTGTGAGTGAGCTGCTGAATATCTCACTACCTGAATTCTTATTACTCTCGACTGACTGACTGTTGCCCGCTTTGGTTTGGTTTGGTGTGGCTTTTGCTAGTTTAGCATGACAGACTTGAGTTATGAATACCTCCACTTAACAAAACTCAACTCGACTCACTCACAGTAATAAGCATCGTCAACTGAATTCGAAACATGTGCACACTGCACTTTATTGCACAGATGCAACTGTACATCCTCTGTCCGACTATTCCAACATTTCCTCCTTACACTTTTACACTTCTACTCCTTCTTTTCATTTTATGAAGTCATTCTCATTCCAGCAAAGTCAGACAAACATTTCTTATCATCAAAATACCTGGTAGACTGCGTGGAGATTCACAATTCCTAATCAACTCTCTAATATTATTCTTCTTAACGATAAGTAGTTAGAGATGCACACCAGAAACCCTCGTCGTCTACCATTACACATTGTTATTGCCATAATCAATAATACTCACAGACATACAGGCATGAATAGAAGTACTTAGTTCTTTCTCTATACATAAATATATCACTCCGTACACGTTTACAAGTTTCACTTGCCTAATTATGCAAACACCTTTAGACAGCTCCCTGATTTAAAACAACGTAACGATGATACTGAATTAATATATTTCCTTCCCAAACTCCAAACAGGCAAAATTAAGTTTCATTTTATTGTAAGTCCTTAATTGTACAAAAAGGAAAGTCAATTAGCCATTTCTTTCACAATGACCTGAGATTTTGATAAAGATAGAGAAAAAATAAATAAAAAGATGTACATTCACACTCGTTGGTCGTGGTCGTTGGTTCTTTGAAATTGCTGTCGTTACATTAGGTACAATTTTATTTCAATATCATTAGATAGGTACTCTGTTAATTTCGGGGCTCCCTGACCTCGATGAAAATTTATGTCAATATTCCATCAAAGTTTAAAAATTAAATTAATGGCTCTATGACCAGAGTATAGTACCTTAATATACAACAGCATATAATTAGAGAGTAGGTATTGTCATTTTTTCAATTAAATATTTGTTAAAGAGAAAACCACATACAAAACTGGAAATTGCTGATAGTTTTACTATTGCGGATTACAATAACTGGAATCTTGACTTTGTCACCATTCTTCAATCACGCTCTTAGCTTGAATTCTACGTAATATGCATAATCATTAAAAAAAAATTTTCCTTACATATTACGAAAGAATAAAATAAATTAATCTAAACAGTTTTTTTACAGATGAGTAAAAACAAATTTATGTCGCATTAAATACCCTCCTCATGAGTGTAGGTGTAGAAAGGCCTTAATTAAGACTGTAAGAGTGAGGAAGGTGTAATAGTACTAGTGATATGAGTAGTTGATGTAACTGTAGGCTATGGATATTATAACAAGGATGAAAATTGTGTATAGGATGTACTGACACCGTATTTACATAGATGATGACTATTTCAACTGTTGTGTGCTTATTAAAGAGATGAATAGATAAGGGCAGATTTATATTACAGCTGAATAGTCATCCTATGCGATGCCTGTGTATTTGTGTAATGAAAAGGATTAGTAGAAGTTAGAGATTTAAAGGGATGAAGGTACAAGATGGAAGTGTCCAGATACGAGATGAGTACACAGAAGACACTGTATAACAATGCGTATAATTAATAGGAGTTGTTGTACAGTGATCTGTAGAGGGAGAGATGATATGCGGACGGAGGTAGTTTATAGTGTTGCTGGTCTGAGGAGATCATCTTAATCTGTTGGAAATAATAAGTGAGTATATTTATGCGGGCGGGAGTGAATTTGGTTAGTGAGTGAGTGTATTTTTTGTGATGGGGGAATCCGGTTGGACTCTGCGGGACATCACATCGCCGTGCGGAGCTGAAAAAACGCTCTCTCCATGGGTCTTTCGCGCAATTCAATGCGGATCGGCCGGCCGACAAAATCCACGCAATTAAGTGCCCAACTACCAAGAAGTCCAGCAGAGATGTCTGCGCCATTATATTGATAACTCTATTATTTAGGATTTGAAGAGTCTGGAGTGGACTGGAGCTGCAATGCAATAGCCACCACTATATACTCACTACCCGTTCAGGTTACTCGCTACATAAAAGAGGAAGGAGTCTTTTGAGGCTGATTCCTTCGTCACTTTACCCCCGTCGTACATCAGCCCTCGCTACACTTACACACACATTTCTCACTAGATCTGTGTACGGACAGCGGAGCTTACACTTTATCAACCAACGACCCTTGCACACATCTCAACTCACTCTCGGAAAAGCCAAGTGAGTAAAACTAATCATTTTTGTCCCTCTGCTCACTTGTCCAGCATGCAGAGAGATATCTTAGTCTTGACTTTGACTCCGTGAACACAATGCCATTCTAATGTACTACATCAACCATTGTACTCTGCTTATGTATTCCATTATTAGCATAATATTACAATACAATGAGCACATGATCATCCTTCATAATCTAAATTACATGAGATGCAAACGTAGCTGTTTACATATTCTGTCCGGCATAAAGAGCTACTTTGTTGATTAGAACATGCTACTTATACTAATACGTTAAAAAATATACATACATACGATTATTATGCACTGTATAGATTTATACCTCAAGTCTTTAGTAATTGACAGCCTTTTTCAAGAATGCATTTATACTACGTAGCTATTATCGGTTCTGACTTCTGACTGGGTAAATTGGTATTTTATATTCGTATTTTGTCGTATACGTTATTGATACTCGAGGAATTCAAAGTGGTAAACATGATTTCAAAATTTCTAAATCAAAAATTCAAATCCACTTTTACGATGTTGTTCAACTAGGCGTTTCTAATATTCTTTAATATTTTTATTTGATTTGGATTGGAGTAGTTTCCCCTGTTTGTTTTTAGTGCCCATCAGTCACATTAAAATAAAAATTGGATTCGGTAGGTAATTGCTGGTTGATATGCATTAAACATGGAATTTTGAATGGTTTAACGGGTATGTTTGAATTTTGAGAAGTCTTTAAATTCCCGAAATGCGAATTTGAGAATTGAAAATTCCAATGCCAATTTAGCACATACCTTATTATTTATTATCAATATGTTTTTATAGATTCCTGTCTCCCTGCTGCAATTGCAACCTTTTTTGTCATCTTCATACTATTGTATAACATTCGGTTTTGTTTGTGTGTTCTTGTTTACACAATATTTCTATTCATTGATTCCTTTCAGGATTTTAAATTGTAAATACAAAATTCATAAGGGATGTTCAGGTGCAATCTTACAACTTCAACACTATAAAGTTAGAGAACTGTAAGCGAGAAAGGAATTCTTGATGTCATTGAGTTGTCTCCGTCAAATTGCACAGGCTAAACTTTAGTAGTGTTGAGGATACGAACAATAGGGACACAAGTGGACATATTTTCCCGAAACTAAAAAGCCATGCGAGAAAGGAATTCTTGATGTCATTGAGTTGTCTCCGTCAAATTGCACAGGCTAAACTTTAGTAGTGTTGAGGATACGAACAATAGGGACACAAGTGGACATATTTTCCCGAAACTAATTGGTCATTGAAGACAGGACGACTTGATTGAAATTTGTGGTGGGGGATGCTAAGCCAAATACGGTCAACAATCTCATTCTTGGAAGCTTGGCTTGTCGACTTCAGTCGTAAAACGAATGGAATGTAAAATACTACGCAACTTCAGACACCTTTCTTTAAGTTCCTTTCTACTTCTTGTCATGTCACTTCACCTAACTTAACTGTACCGAATTCTTTCGTTGAATTCTTATCCCAACTCTGATTCCCATTTTCTTAGCTATAACTATACATTACGACCATGCACAGTACTTTTCCTACACTTTTCTAACATTTCTTAATCTGGATTTTTATATTTCCTCAGAATGTAACTAGCTATCTGTGGTAGGTGTATTATTTTATTGCCATAATAATATTATTATTCCAGATGTAAATTACCCTGCTCTGAAAAGTATATCTTTATTTTCAAGATAACTCTAGGAAAACAAGTGAAATAATAATAATAGATGAATAGAACACATTACGTAATATACACCTAGTCAGTTTTCTCTGGTATGGTATGCTGTATGTTCCTAATGTTGAAAGAAAAAAATACTGTGTATGTTGTTCTTGAAGTTTTCTCGTGTATAATTTAAAATTAGTTGTAATGTAATCTTTTACCTCCCTGGTCTCTTCTGGCCTTTTACCTACCATTTTTCCCACTTAGAGTTAAGCCTAAGTTATCTCACAACTCAAATCACCTCCGTCCTGTCAAGCAAAACACAACGGGTAAAGTTGAAGAAGCCAAGTTAATATAGAAATGCACATTCGGATGCCACACGGGGATACATTCTTTCCTAACATTACATTTTACATTACATCACAAGTTACAATTACATTTATAAGATTCTTGAAGAACAACAGTAGAGAGAACAGGATGAGATAGAGGAAACGTTTGTCTTGTGCACTTGCTCGGAAGAGGATACTCGTCGACTAATACGCTAATGTAATAGAATACATTAAGCATCTCTTTACACACTGCATCTATTTAACTAATAAACGTGTCTGATATTCTTTTAGAGAAATAGAGTGTAATATCCGTATCTTTATGGCTCTACTCTGTTCAGTTGTATAGAAAGACTCACCTGTGCCGTCGATTGACTGATTGTGAGCTAACTGACAAACTAAACAATGAGGTAAGTAATCGGTGAGCTGTGCTAAGGTAATGTTTAGTTGTATAGAAAGACTCACCTGTGCCGTCGATTGACTGATTGTGAGCTAACTGACAAACTAAACAATGAGGTAAGTAATCGGTGAGCTGTGCTAAGGTAGTCAAGTGGAGAGGTAAATGGTGATCGTTCCTCTGTCAAGTGAACAAGCTAAAACAGGCAGGCTGATTAGCATATTTCCAATACATCACATCACACGTATCAGGACCGGATTATTGATGTTTCCGGGGGCGCAAAAACCCAAGGAAGAATTAATTCTCTGTCAGAACATTTTTCTTCTCTGGCCTCCCCTCAAATCACATCACACGTTTGACCTATCCTGCTTGACCCAATCACTGGAGAAGGAGCAGGGGGTGAAACTTGAGGAAATCTCTATTTCATGTTTTGACACTTGGGAAACAATGCAGCTCATCTCAAACATTACCCATTATACAATTATATATTTAGTATCGTTTTCCTTCTCATTCCCCCCTCGCTCCATTTAACCCGGATCCTATAACTTCTAATGCATACATGCATACTGAGATTTACAGAATCCATTCACTGAAGATGAGCAAAGGATTTCTCTTTTATCTATCCAACATAGTGAGAATTATTTATTTATTTATTGCTAATAAATTGTATTTAATAAATTAATATTAACAAAGCTACATTTACTGACAATGTTCACAGCTCATTTATAAAAAAGTGTTTTCATATTAATATATTTTAACTTTAATGTGGGTTGCATTATTTCCATTAGAAATGTGGTTTATTTTGCAAAATGATGTGTAACAGCAGTGTGATTTCTAAATCGCAAAGATAAGATGCATAGGTAGATAAACGATGAATTCCTTTGTAGTGTTTCTGATTCTTTTAGTGTGACAGACGGGAAGGAAGGGAGAGTTTTGGAAGGAGCGGGAGTGGAAAGTATGTATAATCCCCAAGAATCTCTCGGATGATAGGGTCACAGGTCAACTATCCCATTATGATTGAGCTGGCAAGGCTAGTTTTGCTCCTTGGTGTCCATAATCGATACATTTAATCAACCGTTGCACTACATTATTATTATTTATTGGTTAACATCTTTCACACACTCTGTGGCTCCGTTTTCTTTGTGGCTCCCTCTCCCCTACCCTCCGTCATTTACGCACGCACTCCACTATTCACTCCTCACGGAATTTCTTTCTCATCTCATTATTTGCTTCGCATCGGTAATTTACTTGCATATCATCGTCCGAGACTACAATTACTTACCTTTCTATTTACTCATATTATTTATGCTATCATGTGCTACTCATTTAAGAGTGCAGTCGTTTACTGCTATTTTACAAGTACAAACAAGGAGAAAATCAATGTGAACCAATTTTACATCTACTTAAAGGCAACATTAATATCAATTACTTATTCATTTTCTCACTCTCCTTAGGCCTACTTTTACCTGTATATTATTTATTATGCATAATTACCGAATCGAAACGGAGACTCTGCATTCCATTCCCTCTAGGTTGAGTTTGCATTAGAATTTCTTAAGTTTAATCGGGCGAGAGTGACTTGCCTTCACTTATCTTTAATTCTTGAGGTATGACAAAACCGACAACAGAGAGGACCTACGCGATATAATCCGAAGCCAATAATCGAATCACCTGTGATAATCTTAATCCCTTTTAACTTCAAATAGATTCCGCGATTGTCAAATCATTGTAGTGTGAGTAAGCTACATGGGAATGAGTTAGCGTTTATTTAAACGAAAAACTATGTAGCAGAAGAAACTCCTTTGCTCTCAATTTGGCTATGAACTACTAAATAAACAGGACGCTACCCTTTGTCACCCACAAAGTGACCGCATGTCAATTGTCAATCATTTAATTATAACCGTGTCTAGCCCCCCTACTACTACTGCTTACTTATTCAAATATGGCGCCTCCATTATAGTCGACAGTATCGATAAACTGATTTCATTTTCTTGTGTACATTTTCCGGCCTTTTGTTACGAAGTCACATTACACGACTTTAAATACCTATCGCCCATTTTCCATTGTGGACCTTGCGTTGCGTATTTCTATTTTATCTGTTCTAGAATAACCAAATATTTTCTGTGTCCGTAGTTGTTGTACATAATTGGGATTTAGAGCAATGAATATACCTACCGTTGCACAATACTCCTGCATACTACTGGCCGTACTGGCTGACGATCATCCGTGTCAGTTTTGGTATATACCCATATACCCGTTTTCCTGAAGGTCTTTAGGGTAAGTACTAGTGCTATAAACTGTAAACAAAATTGAAAGGTTAAAATTGTAACTTTCTTGTGTCACGGAGAATTTTATGGTTCATATTTAAGTGAGAGGCGGGTGGCCTGTCTGACAGCCCGCAGAGAAGCTCACTTATCCATACAGAACAGATACTAAATACATTACTACTTTGCAACTCTCATTTATTTTATGTAATTTCGTTTTCATTGCAGTCGACGGATATATTCTATCCCGAGAGTTTGTTTTTGGGACGTTGCCTATGAGCAAAGTAAGAGAGGACAGAGGACAACTTTGCAAGGGTAAGTTGTGTTTTGTGGCACTCCACATTCTTTTTCCTGTGGCTTTCTGTTATGGACCATTGCTAATTTTCCCTTAACAATGTAGTTAACTTAATACGACATGACATGACATAACAAAATTAAACTTGAAGCCCTTCCAGACTGGCGAAACTAAAGAAACTCGTCGAAATTCTTAATGAAATGGCTGTTTTACACTTTACACTAGTCATAAGTTGGGATCGTAAAATTTTATGTCAGAGTGCAATAGGCTGTTGTAAGTATGTTCGATTAGGTAACACAGTCATGCATGTGCACATAAATACCAAAGATTTCACGTCTAATGTTAACTACATTGAAACTAAGGTGTAAAATCTACTGAGACTCTCGTAATAACCATATTGCCCATTTTGGAGATAAATAAGTTGTATGTACTAGATAGATTTAAAAGGTCAGCCCAATTACGTAAAAACGTTGGCTGCATTACGTCGATACAATAACGAGTGCACTCACATAAATAACATAATATTCCATTCTGGTGACAATCAGGCTTGTGCTCGTTTGAATCTGTGTGCATGACGAGTAAATCACCATATGTGAATGATTCTGTTTTATGAAAAGCATTAAAATGGTGGTTTTATGGAGGCTAGAGCGTGATTCTCTAATGATTTGATATCATAGCGCACATGCCTCAATAAACCAGATCAGATTGTATAAATTGGCTAGTAATTGGAGTACGGTGGGTGCTAAAAATGTCTAAAATTGGGATTGCCTGTCCCCAAGTGACGTTTATGATTTTGATGTATCTACTCAATGAATCTGTCATTGTATTTGTACTTTGACAACCATACTCGCTCCTCTTTTACAAAATTTTCATCTATACAAAGTAGGTACCCTATCATGATACATGATCCTCCTATTCCATTGTATAATTTGGAAATACAAAGCATTATTAGGATTTTATGGATACGCTTCTATTTATCTAATCGTAAGGGTCACGAGGGAACTCCCTTCAGTTCCGGACCAGAACTAACATTTGACAACGAGGGAGGGGTTCTTCATTCGACTCGCTCTTAAAATAAAATCACTGACACAATGAATAGCAAACTAACTATAGACACACAACCTAAACCCTCACTGTTTTACTACAACTTACATATTCAAATTCATTTCTTTATTTTACTACTATTATAACATTACAATACAAAATTGCCCATTGTATACAACTATGTATCTTTTGTCGGTTTCCCTTCCTCTTCCAAAATCAAATGATAACGATACAATAAATGGCTAGGTACTCACAAAACATATCGATTCTTTTATAGAAGCCGAGGCGATCATGCCGACATGACATTGAATACCCAATTGCGTAATCTGTATGGAAAGGACATTTTTAGTTTTTTAACAATTTTAACATGACTGCCTGCGAATTTAAAATCTGAATTCATAATTAACACATGAATTAATTTTTTACTTTTACGTTTCTCGTAAAAGGGTACCAATATTACCAATGGACTAAAATTATTATGGAGTTAGGATTAATTAATTCAGCTTAAATTGGCTATGGTTTTTTTAATTAATACTTCCTATTATTAAGGATTAGCTTGCAAAACTCCCTCACAAGTAGTCAGTATCAATGGTCCATTGTTTTAAAGATAACGCTGCATGAATTACTGATGCTTACTACAAAAATTCTTGCAAAAATATTTAATACAAAAGCTAAATAAACATAACTGCAGCATTGGGAATAGTTTTATTTTACCTTTGCAGACGGTATCATTCTTTTTAGCTATTTCTACCAACAAAGGAATCTATTTATAGATATATTTAGAGTTATTGTTACATAATATAGATGTGCATGCGACACTAACACCAGCTAGGACTAAAATGACACAAGGGGGAACGAGACGCGACGCGACACAATGCAGATAGTAAAGATTTGATTTTAACTTTGTGGTATTAGTATGTCCATAGAGAATTGAGAAGTATCTGTGTCTAGTTGAGTTGTTTGTAGTAGTAGCCACATTGTAATTGTATATTGTTGTGTTGTTGTTGAGTGTAGTGATAGTGGTAAGTAAATGAAAGGGTGGGGATCATGAAATTTTGTGGCACATTGTTGAGTTGAGTGAGAGGACGGGATGGAGCATTAAGTTTACAAAAGCAAAATGAAGACATTAGTTGGGAGTTCATTTGTGAGCCCATTGGAGTGACCATAAAATGTCCCATAGCGGGCCATCATACACGAATTATGAGAGCTACAACAGAGGAGCTATTCATTTCTAGACTGGGAATAGTCTCAAAGCCCAGAACCAATTTAACTATCCATCATATGTCATTCCTCCATAATAAAACCGACTAACTGCTCAATTCTACTCAACCGCACCATAAAGCTCCTCTCTCTCTCTATCTCTAACAATGTGACTGTCATAATTATATTACTTATTCCGAAACCTACTAAACATATCTGAGCAAGTTCACACTGCATTTCAACTTTTCCTTTTCAAAAGTAAATAGAGATGTCTTGCTATTGTAACTAGCTCCTAACTGACTCTCGTCTCGTCCTCCAACTTCTACTCAACATGTCAGGCCATGTCATGTCAATTACCTAAACGGAGCAAAATGGAATTAAGTCAATTCATGTCAGACACTTTTCTACCAAAAATCCAAACGTCAACTCGTACAATTGTTGTTTAAACTTGTAAAAAACACAGTCAGCGCAAAAGGCAGAACACTTTTCTTAAACTATGTTCAAGATAATGGGTTTGACTATTTTGTTTGGCGTTGGTTTACAATGGCACGTTCACTACTTTATTTTGCCATACCCCAGTCATTGTTTTGTTTTCCACAGTTTGGTCAAGCTTTACTTATGGGTCCTTTTGCACATTAGTTTTAAGACCGATGGGAGCGAGAGTGAGTATAGTATGATAATTATAGTAGAGTAAAAGCGAGCTAAGGAAACAGTAAAGCATATAATGAGTGGATGAAAATGATGAAAACAAAGTGGGAGAAAAGAGTAATAATAAGTTAGCTCCGTTTTACAAGTTGGCGAGGGACAGCCTTCGTAATTATCTGCTATTGTTTCCCTGCTTGGGATAAAGAGCCATGGAATGACAAGGAATAGCACTGCCTACCGGCATCTCCATTGACCATACAATTCCAAACAGAAGACTAGACACACACCAACTTTTGCTCTAATAGTCTTCATCTGATTGTGGAGTTGCCTGGAGCAAGCGGAACTG
>JABASI010005502.1:0-12215 GCA_019776505.1 Tomocerus nigrus
ACGAAAGCGTTGTTATGATTACATGTATGTCATGTAATCAGTAGCGAAAAGGTTAATGACAACCAGGAAAAGTGAAACTGCATAATCAATTGAGTAAACAAAGTAGACCATGACTGCAATGGAAACTGTTCCGCCTATAAATCGAATTGAGGCATAAACAAAAAGGCAGATTTGTAAAACCATTAAAAATTTAAAAAAGAAAAAAAGATACGAAAACAACTCGTTGAATTTTGCTACAAGAATTTCTATTTTTGAATAATGCTCCAATGCAAACTGCAATTTTTTATCCAACGTAATCCTTTTTTCTCCAAATTCTTCTCCATACTGAGAGAAACTTATCCAAGAAAGATAAGTTTTTACACTTTCAGAGAAAATGATCCATAATCCTTGGATATGGGTCACGAATTGTACCGGAATAAGAATGAGGAGCATTTGATTCACATTTGACAACCACCAAATGGCTGTGTCCAGCGAAGGATTTTCGTCGGCTAGGCCATCGGGTGCAAGGGAATAGACATAAGCATAAAATTTGGGGAGCATGCTGTGATTAAAAGCAATTGTTACAGCTTTCATTAATTGAGCCACAATAAAATAGAACAGAAGAAAATAGGAATAATTTCTACTCTTTCGATTGCTTTCTTCAATCACAACAAGATTTTCAGGGTAGCCGTAAAATTCTCCTAAACCTGTGAACAAAATAATCAAAATATTTAATAGCAATTCGTATGTTGTCGTAATTTTGATTTGCAGGTTACCGTTTAAAATATTTTGCTCCGTTTCATTCCATTTTGTGAGAAGATCACAGATTTTCTTTGAATTGACGACACTGAAAACAGCCAGGATCGTAATATAAATTGTGTAGAAGTCCCAACCAGATTTGGCAATTAACACCGGGGCTAAATAGCTGTGATCCGGTTGCGAGATTTGTTGTTGGGCATACCTTACGAATTGTACCAATTGAAAAGCACAATTAGAGATAACAAATGAAATAGTAAGCCAATGAATCCAGACATATAACCCTTTGCTCTCCGAAGTTATCGAGCATTCAGTAGGATCAATTTTATACGGGAAAGCTCCGACATTTCGAAAGAAAAGTAAAACTTTTCTGTTTATTGCAAAAGTAGACATTCTGCCCTGTAAGAAAATTCTGCTAGTCGCTTCCTTTTTAGTCGCAACCAGTGGCTAGTCAAACACTGACCCTAATATATTTCCTATGACTTTGGCATTAAAGCAATTACATTTGTTTCGTGAAGCAAACGCCCAAACCAATCAATAAACCAAATAAGATGCAAGACGGATATAAAATTGAGTAGCGTGAACTGACCAGTTGTTGACCTTGAAATTCAGGTTTGTGTGGTTTGGTTATACTACATTTTCCATTTTCATTAGTAATAGGTATCGTAACTATTGTGACGTTAACGAATAATTGGAATTTTATATTCTTTGTTATATTATTATATTATCATAATTTATTATAATTTATGTATTGAAGGGGTGGGGTGGAGGGGGCAAATATATTTATTGTCATTCAATGGTCACTGTGCCTTTATTTGGCAGGATCATAAATTGCAGTTGGGGGGTGTACATGTTATGTGCTGTTTGGAAACGCAGGTGTGAGTACGCACAGTCTAAATAAAGACCCAAGTGAGGGGAGTGTTATGTAACAAGGAAATTGGATACAGCTGATCATCAGGGTTCAAACATTAACAAAGTTTACCAATTTTTGAGTATGTTGAACTCCTTCAGCGTTTCGATGTTCGTTTTTGATGTAAAGAGCCCTCTTTAACAAATCCTTACAAGAAATTCAAATGTTTGTAATGTTCCATGATATAACCCTTTAATTAAATTAATGGTCCATAAAATGTATTACTAATTTGAATTTGAATTTGGCTTTATTAAAGTGACTGGTGGAAAGATTCAATAGAACAAAAGAGTTAACAATAGAAATCAGTAGACACATTCGCCACTGCTCTTCCTCAACTGTCACTATATTACCTAATACAATTTAGAGATAAATAATTGGCACAGGAAAAAAGATAACCAATCAAAACAAACTGTGAGTATCTGCTCAGACATTTTGGCAAATTCCCAGTTCTTAGGGAGCCCGTTCCAGATTAGTATAGCACAGTGTCTCACAGATCTTCTCACCGTTGCTGTTCTACAAAACTCCACCTTAACCTTAGGAAAGGACCTCGCAATCCGGGTTTCAAAAACAAACCAGTTCTCCGTCCCCGGAAAACCAACCGTTAAATTGCGCCAAACTAATTAGACCAGCTTGATTGACTTTCTTTCCTCAATGGAGAGAAAGCCATTGCTTCTCAGTTCACAAACTACTATAACCGATCTACTGACACAAGACCGAACTGGTTTGAAGTACCCCTTAGCCGTTTGCCCACCCAGAACTGATTTCGCATACCTGGGGTACAGCAAATAAGCAATAAAGTTTGACATATTTGAGTCCACCTCCTTTAGCTTTTGCTTTTCAGCCTCATTACTTGTTGTGGCCCACACCCCAATCGCGTAATCAGCTATAGGATGAACATACGCCTTTATCAAATTGAACATAACCTTCTTTGTGACTAATAATTATGTTCTTGGAATTGTTTTTGACATTTAAGCGTACAATTACATTAATTGATAATAAATGACTTGTCTTTAACTACCGTATTTGCTGTAATAAACGCCCCCGGCGTTTAGCGTTCGCACGACAAAGTTGTACCCGGCGTTTATTTAAGGCCCGGCGCTTATTAGAGACCCGGCGTTTAAGCGATTGTGGGGAACTATGAAGCCAATGAGGCTCGGATTTGAACTTTTACGGGGGTTTTTACTAGTAAAGTAGTTGAAACCAAGGATAAATCAACGATATTTGCAGCTGACCCCGGCGTTTATTAAAGACCGGCGTTTCGGGGTAAAACGTCGCAAGGTAGGCCTGTAACCCGGCGTTTATTACAGATCCGGCTTTAATTACAATCCGGCGATTATTACAGCAAATACGGTAGGTAAATGGCAGATAGATGACCACTCAATTTCCCACCGCGTAACAAACACCCAAGTGAGGGAAGATGCAAGACTCCTGTATATAAGAAATTCCCATCTTATCACAGGACGCAGGTCACCAGCACCACACACCGACTCCTACTTAGTGTGTGACTAGCCACTGGCTAGTGGGCAAAATGGTAGTGGCAAAAATGGCCTTTTAGCAGACTAAAATCATTTTTTAGGCTGGCCAAAATTATTTTACATTGTTTTTAGCCATTAACCGTTTTGATCACTGGCCAATTTAGCCGGCTAAAATTGATGGCTGGCCGACAGAAATCTTAAAAAGCCGGCTAATATCAAACACTTATCCTACCACAACACAATCCAATTCTATTGGTGTACCTAGGTTAATTATAATATGCTCTCTGTCTGCGGTTTACTTTCAATTAAACTAGAGTCACTTAGAAATGGTTAATTTATTTATGTAATACTCTTTGAGACATTAAAATACATTACGTGTTGCATGACTCTAGTACATGTACAGGTACTTTGTAGCATTATTATACCTACGCATTTTGGCAGTTTAACATTGTCACACAATTCCAACCTACTTATATATGTACATTAAACTTAATTTTGAGACTCTACGTACTATTCGTTTCCACGATTCAAACACTTGTAGGTATTTTTCTGAAGTCGTTTAGTTCCCCTCTTCTTTAAAAGGCATGCCATCGTTGTAGCGTTTCTGTTGAATAATCGTGGTTTCGGGCAGCCAAATCGATAAAAACCATAGGACTAGTGTCTGTGAACTTTACAGGTATCTCTTCATTAGTGATCATCGTTATCCTTTTTTCTCGCTTCAAAAATCTAGAACTTGTCACTGTAATTCCGAGCATTGTGACTTGAGGCCGCGCAGTGGTCAACAAAAATTTAGTTGAACTCTGCCTCCGTCCTGCTTTTAAGTTTTAAATTCCAAAACGGTTTGAACATAGCTTTAAGGGAAAAGTTTGAACTTCCTGATTCAATAGTCGCTACATAGACCTTCCAGAACATTGAATTCCCGTTTTCTGGAACTGCTTATTTGCATGATCAGTCATTTTGCCTTCGGAAAGAACTTTTGTGAATTGTTCTGTTTCATCGATTCTGTTCGCAATAAACTGAACACAATGGTAAAATATAATCTCAACTGCTGGCTAACAGGTTTTCCCAGCATCAAAACTGCCGCTTATATGTGGGAAACAAACTAGTTGAGATGGAACATCCTTAGTTAACAAGAAATTTAGGAAGATATAGATAGCAACCCCTTGAAAATACTGTAGCTATTGATCCTCATTATTTAACGCGCAAAAATGGCAACGCTACTATATTTGCTTTTAACTGAGGTATTTATAGCCGAGTTTTGTGTGGCGTGGAAATTAGCTGACATTGGGCAACTAGAAAGACACTGCCACGTTAACATCATTTTGCCAAAAGAATTACCTAGGGAGGAAGCATTAAGCAAAGATCTACAGAAAATGGCCATTCCAGCCACACTAATGAAACTCAGCTCGAATATTGACGCCAAAAACTGTGCCAAAGAAAGGGTACTAGAAAAATTGCATTACCATTACACATCTTACCCTGGACTATTATATTGCATGGAATCATTTCGATATTTCGACTTTGATCATTTGAGATCACTTAAGCTGACGCGCCTTGTTTGTATGGTGTACATAGTGGTGGAGGTTGAGCTACAAAACTGGAGTGACTTTTTGAGAATTAATTACGCGAGCCAAAAGCTTCCCGGCAATGAATATAAAATCAAAACGCCTGAGTTCCGCCATGCAGAATGGTACAACTTTGCGGAAAATACTGCAGTTTATTTGCTTGTTTCGGGAGAAGTACTGGAGCGAGTAGTGCATGGTTACATGTCGCAAGGGAAGGGCACCGTAATTGAAGAACCAATAATGTCTCTACTTTCTATGCAAAAACCTTGGTTCATGCTATCTTCATCCGAAGATGATGACCAGAGTATATATTTTCTTAGTCCGGAAGTACACGACTGGCATAATTGGGTCTCGTTGGCAAATCCGAAAATACATCCCCTATGTTTCGGAAAGCTTTGCTTTCGCAAAAATATGCGCAAAATGGCGATAATGGTGTTTGAGGAAAGGAGCGCCGTGGCCGAGAAATTCACATTGGAAATCATTGATTTTAATTTACATGAGGTTAGTAGGCCAATATACGAAATTGTCAATAATGAAAGCTCTGCTCTATATAACTGTCAGAAAACAGTAAAAGTGTATTTTCGTAAATAGTTTTAGTAAGAACCTTAAGCACCAATTTTTAAGATTGCAAGAAAAAAACTAAATTGGGGTACCTAATCAGTAGACACATGGCAGTTGGGAAAATGTATCGTGGTAATAAATTAATGTCATTAACAAATGAATATACATTACCATGTGTTCTCATATATTTTGGTTACAGGATTTCTGTGGAATACCAATTAGCAAAATCGTTTCAAAAAATCATTTCGTCAGTGATTCGACAAGTATGTCCATCCCTCTGCTTTCGATGATGTTCAGTAATTATCCAAATGCAACTATTCAACATTTTTCTTGTCCTCCATTCGGTAACCGGATTCGATTTTATGCCGATATAGCGATAATGCCCGATCCAGCAGATGACCATTATTCATTTGCAGTTTCCACTAGAGACGATTCTTGGAATTTCGTGTCGTGTGTTATTTTGGAAGACAGCCGTCTGTCTTTCCACAGTTATATCCAACCATTTGAAATGGAAGCATGGCTTGGTCTCGTCATTACTTTCATTGCCACAGTCGCTTTTGTGCAAGGAATCGTTTGGCTTAAAAAAGAGGAAAGTATCCCGTTCCTTATGATTTCTTTTGCATATTTATTGGAAGTAAGCTATTCTCTATCGGAGACAATGATCAAAAAAATTTGGGTGAAATTGTTGGTATGCCCATTGTTGCTCATGTTCATCATCCTCACAAACGGATACAAAGGAATTGTCATTACCGATCTAATTGAACCTCCACCACCCAAACGAATTGAATCAATTGAGCAACTTGCAAATATATCCGGCATAACTACTCTTAGTGAAGTTATTGGAGCTGATGAGTTCAATCCTTTCCACTTGAATATAATGACTGTGTATCCCTTGCACAAATTGGTTTTGGACTATTGTAAGGAAAAGGGATTCAAATTCAAACACTGTCATACCTCTTTAGAACAAAATAAAACTGAATTGGAAAAAGTAATTCAATATGGTAGACAAATTGGGTCAAACATATTTTCAATCTTTCCGAAAAAAGTGTATGAATCCTCTCATGATGACCGTGTAATAAATAGTCTCAGAAAATCCATGGGATTTCCACCCGGATTACCTTACACGACCAGTCCCCAAAAATGGCTTTCAACATGCAACAAATCAGCGATTATTCTCAGGCAAGATATCTATTAAGAACTACTTTTCTAAAAAATTCCCATTTTCCTCTCTGAAATTGAAAAATGTGGAAGATTAAGGGGGATATGGTAAATGTAGGAAATTTTAAGAAATGTCGTCCAATTGCACGAAGATGGAAATATAAAGTCTTAATAATTGTTTAATTTATTTATATTTTCCTGAAAATATTATTTGTTTTAATTACTTTGCTTTTGACCATTTAGAATTATCAGAATATCGTTGTGTTGATTGTTCATATTTCCTGTGGTTAGCGGACTAAAAATGGACATTTCCCTTTTTTAATTGCAAGAAAGACAAGACATATTTCATAAATTTCATTCCTCTTCATGAGTCAAATAATTTTTATTGAAATCAGATTTGGCAAAAAATATTACTATAAATTTTCCTTTGACTCGAAAAATAATTCGATAAATAATCAACTTTTTTGGCATAAAAGCTTAGGAATAATTAATTTTGTGGCAATAATTAATAATTCGGTATTTCAGCATTCATAAATTTTGCTTTCACTTGGTGGACATTAATTAATTTTTAAAATAAATCATTTGTTTTCCAAAAAAATCTATACATTTTAAGCTTAAAATATATCCCCATATTAAATTGATTCAATTCAAGTAATAAAAGTTCATCGCCATGCACCGATAGCGGGACATTATGCTGTATGTATGTGCCCTGCTTTCTATATTTCCCAGGCAATGTTGAGGGGGAAATGGGAATATTCAAAATCTCGTTTTCAGGAGTTCTACCATACACCGACTTCTAAATGATTCGGATTGGAACCCTGGCACTGGAGGGATAGAACCAGTTAATGCGCTATATCAAGGCTCACACGACGTATCCTTTTCATTGATAAAAACTTTTACTTATTTCAAACATCGAGATTTGCCGTTGTTCGGACCATTCCTTCGACGAAAGTTGCTCACTGTATGCCACTCTGGACTGTACCAGTTCTGGTTTGATTATTTCAGGTCAATGAATTACACAAATTGCAGAATGTGTTGGGCGAGGAAACCCACTCGACCATTGTCCTTTAACTATTCCCACATCTCCACCGTATTTATTATTTGCGCAGTTCTAGCACCGCTATACAGCTCAGCTTTTCTTTGGGAACACAGGCTATTTGTAAAAAGAAAATTGTTGGATTTCTGTAGGCGGTGCAAGAAGCTGATGAAAATAATTATAAATAAGTTGAAGACATGGATTTGAGCGTGCCTGTAAGTTACAGGATGCTCAGCCAGAAATTCCACACGATTTTAATGTACGGCATGCCCCATTAACCGTAAATTACGTACAAAATATTTTAATAATTGTCAGTTAATGTTTACTCTCTACGAATGGCAGATAAATTACTTTTATTAGTTATGTGTCTCGCCTTAACAGCAGAGTTATCGGTAGGTACTTACCTATTTCTAAATAAGTGCTACTTATTTATGCAGCATCCTAAATAACTATTACCGAATGTAATAAAAATACTAAACAACATTATAAAACTAATTAAAATTGTCTTAATTAAATCTTATTATCATTATCGCTTCACGAAAGGTAGGTATATTCGAATACTAACTTGATTTTAAAAACTTCATCAAACCATTTAGCATTAAAAATTCTGACAGGAAACCTGGGACATATACAAAATTACTGCCGAATTACTAATACAACCTACTTCTACAAACGTCATAGAAAAACTAATTTATGTGATGATATTAATATTACACAGCGGGCGTTGCTTGAGTGGGACCGGTGGTCAACAATAGGAATACGTATTCCTATTGTATATAATTGTATATTGATTGGCTCTAGCGACCTTCTGCTCTGGTAGTCAGGGTTTCATTTTGTTCGAATTGTTAAGAATTTTGCCAGTGGTGTTGCCTGAAATTCATTGATTGTTTACATTACCGTGGCGTGATAGCGTGAACGCTTTTCGGGAAGCAAACGCCCAAAGCAATCAATAAATCATTGCAAGACTGTTATAATCAGTGTAGTATATTGTCCGGATGAAATCGTTTTTTTAAATTTCGTCCACATGCATAAAACCGGACAAAATTAAGATGGGTGAAATAGACCTATAATTACTAGTAGGCACCTTTACTGAAAGCAGTCTACCATCATCATAATCATAAATATAACCGAACTGAAGTCGGTTTGCATTTTTAAAACAGCATATTGTTATTAGATGATAGCATTGTTTCCGGATTTACTTCATTTATCATAATTTAACGTTACTTTTGTATTTTATCCATCCATCCACTATCTACCTGGATAAAATTTAGGTGGTTAAAACCACTTTCGTCCCAATTAGCCAACCACTCTATTTCGTCCACCGCAACCCTGGTTATAATACAGAGTAGCGTTGACTTGAACTTCGCACGATCCAATTGAATTCGACGTAGTAACTCCATTTTCGCGCCTAACTTTTTCCGACCGCTTTAGATATCTTTACAAAGTTTGAAATGTGTACCCAACTGAAAAGATTAATGGGATGATCTCACGATGACCGAGTTGGCCGGTCCGAGTGACACCAATTTTGAATTCATGCGTCCATGTGAAAAGTTATAGGACAGTCAGGCAGACAGATTGAGAATTCCTATACAAAACAGCTAGGCCACTCTGCATAATGAGCAATACAAAAAACTTTAGTTAGCAAACTACTGTTCATTGTGTTTATATCGGTAGGTAATGTCAATATTATGACAAAATCGTCTTAAATTCTGACTTAGCTCTGGCACTCGCTAAATATCCCTAATAGCACTAATCTCTAATTACTTTCTTATTTGGAAATTGAAGCAGCCACATATAAAGTAAGTCGTCATTTTTATCTGCCGCCCTGTGCAAAGAAATGCACGACACAAACTCCGAAATGCTGGACTGGACAATTGACAAAGTGGAGACGAATTTGCTAAACATCAGTTCTTGGGCATTTTATGCAATAAAGTTTCAGGGATACTGGCCATTTCATGTCATTCATACGACTAAAGACGACAATTCAACTTTTAATTATAAATACAAATCGCTGTGTTATGATCCGAAAGGTTTTCCTACAGTTTGGGCAATTTGTCAAATTTTGACCGTCTTGTATGGTTTCATCTATTACATTGTCATTTTCGGGATTATCGAAAATGGATCATCGAAACTTTCACTTGGCGAAATGTCCTCTTGGTTTTTAACGATGATTGCTTTGTGCTGTGGATTTGTGAGTTTCAGAATCACCGGGATTTTAAATGGGAAGCAAAATTTACAGTTTTGGAGGGAAACGATTTTATTATATCACAAAATAGTGAAAGCTGGAATTAAACTGGAAAATTCCAACAAGTTCTTGGAAAATCTTAGAATTACCATAAAAACTCTGGTCATTCTTAGTATTGTTGTAACATCTCTCGTAACTTCTTCTGTGTTTGCCCTCTTTATCTCGTTAAAATATTCAATCCAGCATTTCTATGCTTACTTAGGGGGGCTAGCATGGTGTGTGAGTGCCTGTTTTCACTTAGCTCATTCAGTTTGGTTATTTTTCTTTATGAAATTGTACTGCAAAGCTTTCGAAATCGTTTCGTTTGAATTAAAAAATGCTGAACTGTCTCCAAAATCGACAAAAGAAATGGAGCATAAGTTCCTTCGACAGCTTCTGACCGTTTATTATGAAACGGAATCCCAAACAAGGAAATTTTGTGAAATTTTTGGATTCAAGTTACTTTTTGAAATGCTCTATGGAATCCTGCCGGTTTTGTATGTCACTATCTCAGGTCTCATTTCCATTAGTAAGGCGGAACTTGGGAGTTGGATTTTGTTATTTCATAGTCTACTGGTAAGTTTTTGGTGCTTATTTGACATCATTCTCTTGGTTTTCACTGGATCTAATGTCACAACGAGTTCCAAGACCATTCTGGATTCTTTACGAATTATTTCGATTGACAGATTTGACACGGATACGCAATGGAAGGTACCGAAGACATCTATTTATGTGTTTTCTGAATTTTGTTCTACGACATTTCCATATAATACGTCAAAACACTCTACTTACATATATTAAATTAAAGTTTTGAAAATGGTTTAGTTTCAAATGGTAGCATCAAAATTGGAACATGACCCTCCAGCGATTTCTGTGGCCGGATTTTTCATTCTAAGACGTGAGCTTTTGTTTTCAGTAAGTTTTACAGAGTTCTACTTATTTTTGTTTTACTTTTATTTAAATTACATCTATTGTGTTGAATGGATATCCAGATGAATATTTCTAATTGCATACAGGTGGGAAGTGTTCTTCTAACCTACATAATCGTTCTAGTCCAAATGACTCGATTTCCATCAGCGGGAAGTGCAAATTAATAAAATTGTCGAACGAGAAATCTATTTCTGCTTTATTTGAACACGAACAAGGCAAATATTTTGAGGCAGCCTAATTAATTTATCAGCAGCTTAATTTAGAGTAGCAAGAATTTTAAAACGGGTGTATATTAAAGTGGTCACAGAGATATAGAAAATGGTCACAGAAAAGTGGAAAGTGGTCAGGTTTTCAAAACAAGAAAAATGAAATTAAAAAAATGATTGAAAAATGACAGCCGTCAAACATTGTGTTTGTTGTTATATTATACCCAAATTCTAACATAAACGACTGACAAATTACTTCAATCCCACTAAGCCTTTTAGCGCTACTTTTTTGCTGACCTTCTTACAATGGTTTATTTTGTTTTGAACTTGTCGTTATGCTAACCAAATGAGGATCGTGTTGGAGTATCGCTTTAAGTCTGAGAAGAATTCGAGTGGCGTCATTGCGTCGCCATTTTTTTCTCCCTTAGGCATTCACTTGCTAACTGGTCACTGCAGCAAAATTGAATTTCGAAATGTTCTTCAATTTGTGTGCATCTTTCTATTAGAGCATGATCTTATATTGGAACATGGGCTTTAAGTTTTACGGTACATGCTAATAACTTCAACGATATACAATAACTATTAACTATAGGTACAACGTAGTGTTTAGGGCACAAGTACAATATAGATACAAAAATTTATTCCCAAATGTACTTAAAACATTAAAATTAAATATATATCAAAATTAATTGTGTTACACTGGAAAAATTTGTTTAAATTAGTAAAGAACTTCCATTAAATTGACTATACTGTAAGAAGGTCATAGAAAGTTACTGCTGAATGCCCCTGTATGTTCTTTGCCATTGTTCTCTAACGATCCAAAAATTTGACGTGGAATGGTTCGAGGCCGTTTATTATCGATGACAGCAATATTGATCCCAATACATCAGAGTCGCTATACTTTGTCACAGTATACTTTTGAAGAATCCCAACGGCGAATGTGAAAGATAAAGCATTTGCAAGATTTTCACCTGGACAACTTCGAGCACCTACAACAACAAGCAGAATGTAATTGTAGTTATCCAAGTAATTAAGGATGGCTTGTTTGTCTGGAATGCGACTTTTGGAAAACAAAATCTTGGCTGTGTAGACTGTGAGCGCACATTTTGAGCCTCGGCTTTCCCGCTCTAAGATTACCCTGTGAAAGCGTAGGCGAAATCCCTGGATTAGATTTGAGCATTAAAAAACGGACCGAGTCACCATATCTCATTTAAAAGGAGACATATTTCTCAAATAGACGTTTTGGCGTTTTTTGAAAGTTCTTGTAAAATGTAGAAAAATACTGGAGTTAATTTTTTAAGTGTACCTTCCCAAGCTGAACAAATCATTGGGCCGACAATAGTGAGTATGCGATTCTAGCAAAAACCTTTTTGATTCGATTCCGAGCGTCTGCACCCTGTGAAGGAGAAAGTTGG
>JABASI010005503.1:0-12213 GCA_019776505.1 Tomocerus nigrus
TAGATACAATATGAAAATGGAACAATTTACATGTAAACGTACACTCTCTCGCCCTGTTGTTATTCATCGCAGTATGTAGCAACTTCAGCCAAGTCGGGCCTTAAGCTACTGCCGCTCTACCAACTGAGCTATTACGTGTTTACTTACTTCGTCTCCGACTTATAGCCTTACTACTATTTCTCAGCTGACTGTCATTCTTAACATATCTTATACGACAACAATACAATCATCTGGACTAAGCCAGGTATATAACAAATACAAACGTCCTGGAGAGAGTGGGGTTTGCGTAGGATGTAAGTATTTACTTACAAATGTAAGTATTAACAATATTTTTATGACTATAATTTTAGGATAATATAAAAGTTCAACCAGATATTTTTTACACACTGTAGGGGTTTCAAGAAAACTCTTTTCTCACAATCATAATAAGTCACTCAAGTACAACAAGTATTAGGATTGTTGTTTGTAGTGTGGAGAATTATGGTCTAAGTAAAGAAAAAGGTAGGTAATGAGAAAAATAGCTGGATATATCTCATATTACGGGGTTAATGTTGAAATCAGTCAACTGCCAATCAGTCTTCACTCAGACTGAACTTTTTATGCTATTTACTCAAAGAAAATAGAAAAAAGTACATCATCATTCCTCAGTTCAGTGTAAAAGCAGATCAGTATCTTTGACATCTTTGTGCGTATTTATATTTATAGGTATGATGCTATGAATGTTGAGGACAAGACTAAGACGGCATATACCTACAAGTAGTTTGAGTAGAGTGATAGTCGTTTAAAAATACCTATGTACATTATGAGCCTTGTTTTGGCTGTTCTTTATAAAACTTTGCTAACCTCTTCATAGACACAGCCAGCACTTAGTAGTTAAAGTAGTTAAGCTGCCTTGACTGATTGACGAGGGGTATTTTGGGAGGTTGAGATTTTCTCCGACCACAAATTCTCAAGTCAAATACCACACATATTAGTCAGCATAGCACACCAGGCAGAAAGAACCACATACTACAGTGACATTCTTCTTCAGCATTCACTTTCTTAGAGCCTTCACTCCGTCCCGGTGAGATATTAGAGATATTCGAGTGGCAGATTGTATAAACGGAGCATTAATGTCTCCTCTGTATTAATATGCCAGTGCTAAAGAGAGTTAAGAGCACTTATTTACTTCAATTCCACGACGAGTCACAATTTTGGATCAGGAATTACACTTTTCAAATCTATTTCTAATAACAAGACAGAATTTGTTGCCTTGATTTGTAAATAGAGCACTGGGGATTTTATGGGCACTCTACCATTTTATAATGGGCATTACAGTTGCTCTTGTCCCAATGAAAAGCCCCCTAAAAAAGAGCTATGCTGATGGATAAGCACAATAATCTATCTCAACTTCAGTTATCCACAGTGGAAACGAAAGAAACCAAATAAAAGCATCTGTACTATAGAGTAGACGTAGAGAAAAAGAGTTTATCCGTTGCAGCCACCATACACACACGGAGTTGTGTAGTGTATACTCTGTACTGTAATGTATTTAGCTCCCTTCATTCTGAAAGATATGAGCCTATAAATTTTCCCATTGCTAATGAATTCAGATCTACGAGATTTCCTGTCACAGACCCCTATGCATTAAATCTTAACAAAGAGATTTAAGGTATCTAGTAAAATAGATTCACTTAGTTTAGATGCATAGGCAATCTGTATCTCTGCAAATAATGGAAAATTAAACGAATACGTCCCTTGAATGAATAGCTACATCGAATGCACTTTATATTTCTTGGATTTATTACTGTTTCACATCCGAAGAAGGGTTTACTATACAACCGGACACTACTAATATTCTATATAAACACAATATAATATGCAATTCTAATTAATCAAACAACAAATTCTAATTAGAAATTGACACTTTTTTATGAGAAATCATAATACTGTACATCGTAGGAGCAAATTTCCCCAAAATATCTTTCTTTTACTTGACTTATATCACTGTCAGTGCATGTGTGCTAATAACAAAGAAGCATATAACATTGCCAGAAATAGTTCGACAACTATGATGTCAGCAACAAAATGTTTTTTTTTCATATTTATAGCGTGGAAATTAATCAACGTGCACTTTTTATAGTGTTATGTTGTTGTGTCACACCATTTGCAAGCTAAATGAGATGGATTCATGAGACTGCAGTGTTTCCTATGTGTCAAAAGATATGACAAGAGTCTGCTCTCGAACATGTTATACGAAGCATGTTCATTTGATATGACTCATATGCGAAATATCATGTCTGCTTAGGACTAAGCATCCAGTAGGTAACATAATATTGTTTTGCACATGTTAAAATTTCCCATTCATGACCGCACACTTTGTTTGTGCACTAAAGAATTCTGCAAATGTAACTAATAGCCATTTATCAGTGTCAAAAAATTTTCGAAGAAAACATATGATCTTGATTGTAACTTTTTCTTGGGAAGTCAGTCGGTGAAATGGAAAGGAAACACAGCAAAGTATATAAGGATTAAAAATAGTTGAACTACTAAAAGTCTAAGAGTTAACCTTGAAATGTTTGGAACGTATCAACCCATTTTGTTAGCGAGCACAGTTCGAAATCCATTATACTATAACATCATAATTGCCTGTGTAGAAAAACTATGAAAGCATTCTTAGTGGAGTTCAAAGCAGACGAATTGATTTAAAATACTTATACATATAAGCACGATTTATTTACAGCTAATATAATAGGTACCTATGTTTTATAGTTATGAACTTTCTGTCTACACAGAAAAACGTATTTTCCGCGTGCTAATAAAAATGATAAAGACGGAACTAAACGAAGCCATGATGTTCTTCTGGAACGCATTCAATTCTCAAAGGAGGTGGTTGAAATTCGTAACGGAACTGCGGCTCTGTCGCTAATCATCATCCGTTGGGCTTCAGTTGAACCTGAAGAAACTAAACTAAAAATTGGCCGCAGCTACAAGAAGTACTTTTTTACATTTTTCTGTCAACTTTTTTCCAAATAAATCATGCGAAATAACAAATATCTGCAATTTTTGTACTATTAAAGGATCGATATAATTTTCTGTGAACTCAAAATTCATTAATCATGAAGCCTTTGAAAATCTCAAATCAGTTTGTGTAACAAGCGAAGCGTTTATTTAAAAAAAATACCTAATTTTTAAAAAAGTAAGTTTTATCGTGCTTCAGCTCTAATTACTACCATGCTGTAAATTGTCATCTCTTTCTAAGTGTGATTTTGTGATTCTTATTAACTACTTAGCTAATGTCTACACTTTTTGGCTATGTAATGTAAGTAGCTCTATTACTGGAATAGATATTTTATGAAAAAATCGAATGCAATATTATACCGAATACGATATGTGTACTAAGTATGGCACTACCTAAGATACAAACTTGCAGACATTATTAGCAGACACTCCAGCAGCTATCAAGTAAGTAGCTAGTAGTCTAGTAGCTACAGTTACCACATACAGGGCAGTTCAAAAAATTTTTTATCATACTTACAGACAACAAGAAAATGATTCAATCGTACATAATATGACTATACTGTAGCATACTAAATTCCAATGAATCTTCTTGTTAGTTTCATTTTTATTCTTGATTTTTTAGACTTGCATTTTAAGAATTTTTTAAAAAAAAATGTAAGAATAGTTATACGAGCAAGAGGATTGAAAAAATGAAGGATGCAGTCATTGGGTAGTATTCGCACAGTTCATTTCTAAAGTGACTTTTGTTTCTTTACGCTATCAGCTTTTAATAAAATTGGGAAGTTTTCATTTAGAGTAGAATTTTGTAGAAATGGTCATTTGGTATTCAGATGATCTAGTTTTTGGGGGAATGATGACTCCCAGGTTTGGTTTATGGAGCACGATGTACAATGCAGGGAGTAATAGTGCTTTAGTAATTCTGGTAACATGTGCAGTGTGCACAGAGAGAGAGAGAAGGTGGTAGGTAGCTCTGGTAGAGTAGAGTAAACGTAGTCGGTCGAGAGAGTCTAGTCTGTCTTCACTTTTTTGCTCATAAATCTTGTGCCGGAGACTGCAATAAATTGTAGAGGAGCAAAGACTTATGTATAAGCGAAGGTGTCCTATATTTTATTTATTTTATATCCAAGGGAAAGACATCTGCAAACTATTTGCAAAAAGTAATGCATAGTAAAATAACAAGATACGATCATGGCACATAATTTTTAGGCTCACAAGGGGACCGATTAGTAATTAATTAACATTTTTTCACCCTGTACCTCTTGGATTATGCGAATGCAAAGGAAGAAAGTTCTAGTAATTGAGCTAATGGTCATTGTAGAACATGGAAAAAATGTTAATAGCTCTACTTACACTTTATGTCATTTAAATATCTCTGTCTTACTTAATTGCAATAGTTTAATTGTGTTCGGAATTATACTAAATCCGATGATATTTAGCTAAATGGCTTTATGCGACCTGAAGTTGTAAGGAAGAAGTTTGGGACTATGAAAATAAATCTTGGACGATTTTGTGAAGATGAAAGAGCAAATAGGAAAAGTAGAACAGAAGAAGAGAAGCCAACTGATAGATCTGATTGTGAGTGTGTTAGGAAAGAAGAAGATTCCTCCGTAAACACTGGAACAATGGAAGGCTTTCAAAGAATACAATGGAGAAGACACAAATGAATAAAAGTAGTTGACACTTTCGCAAAGTAAACTTGTCTGACAAGGAGAGCACTCATACACGTACATTTATTATACTCTCGGCTATTGTACTCCTCGGCTTTGTTCTCGTGAAATTGACGCTAGCAGGCTAACTGATTTTCAGTGAATAAATAACAGAAGACATGTAGGTGTCTGCCAGTGCATAAGTTCTAAGTACCTTGCTACATTTACTACTCAAATTATAGCTAGAGACACTACTATAGAGAGAGAGAGAGAGAGAGAGAGGTAGGTACCTAGGTATGTTTGTTTGTTTGTTATGTATGCGCATATGGCAAGCCTTAAGCCGCCTAACACTCAATTCCTTCTTTCAGACACTCATACGTCTTTTTAAGCATCAATTATAATTTTATCTGCACTCTGTAAAATATTTCTTTTCCCAACACTTGCTCTCTATCTGATTTCGCAACAGAGGTGCAAGATAAATCTTCTGTATAAAGTTTTTAATTGCAAATTCCATTATTTGAGATTGCAATCATTGGGAGATAGGGGATTCATTAGAATCAGACGCATTATGTATGCATATTGTCTAAGAGCCTTAAGGAGATTAGAACATTCCTTAAACTGACAGACTGCTAATAAGCCTATCTAAATTATTTATTTTGTGCAAAGGTAAATGCTAATGGATCCCCTCCCGATTACCTTCACAGATAATAAACTTTTAAGTGTACCAGTTTACAAATAAAACAACACTAACACATTTATTTCTGATAAATATCCTAGAAATGTATTTTCCCTTTTGATCCAACTAATCCAACTCCCTTCGGTAATTATAACAAACTATAATAATAATAAAAAAAATTGGCAACATAAATTATTCCAGAGTCACGATTCAAACATAATAATATTATTACATAAGCAATAGTTTTAGGCTTATACTTTTGAAATATTTATCTGTTATGATATAGCTAGGTACCTAAAATGTTTTGCTGAAACTCGTTGTATAAATTACGCCAGGGAATGACTGACTTGATAAATGATTCGTAATAACCGTAAATGTAGCGTAAACAAATGTTGAACGAGAGTAATAATAATTAAGCATGGAAAGTGTGAAGGTATATCTGATCTTTTATGTTTTAATATTGTTAGGCATAGACAGGAACTGTCTCATTGCCATTGTAGACAAATGGAGCATTATAGGAGCCTTATCTTTCCATTTATTTATAGTCCATGCTTTCATCCCCGAGCAACGTCCTACTACTACTTCACTGTACAGGTCAGGTGGGCCATGCAAACGAACACGGAATAGAAACCTTTGACGCTTCTCCAGTCTCTCCTTTTCAGTGCCCATGTAAATATGACAGTAAAACATAACGATCTTGAATACATTTATCACTTTAACTTTCTATATCTATCCACATTGCATTGCGTTGCAGCCTCAACAACTCTTGTCTCTTGCAGTTCACTGCACTTTGTACTTGTCTCTCTTTTACTTTCACTGGGAAAATTCTCTCTACCATTTGGAGCCGTGAAATTTTCCCTGTCAAATTACTAAGCGGTTGACTGGAATCCGAGAAAAGATGCATGTGAAATAGTACACGACGCATTTTACACTTTTGCGTCACTTTCTTCTAAACGAAACCATTATATCTGTAGGGAGGTATCCATATCTATCTAATAGGTACGTTACTTAATACGTACCTATATTAGGTACCCATTTAATGCATGCGAGAAAACAAACAAAATGTCTCCACCTTGTACGAATTTTACGTTCACAACAGTATTTGCCATGTTCCGAACATCTTCTTCAATAATCCGTATCTTACTTAAATAACAAAATGTAAAAATAAATAGATTCGTAGGTGTTATTTAGAGCATGCTCAATCATATGAAATTCTACTGGGCCAGATATTTTTATTGTAATTGTACAAGAGAATACGCTAGACACAATACATATAAGGTGCCGAATTTTTAGGATAAACAAAAAAGTAATAAATGCAGTTGTGGTATGGAAAACAATGTAATTTGCATTTTTCATTGTATATTGTATTTGTATAACATTAACGTCGATTTTTACACAGTGCCCCAGTCTATAGGGCTGGGATACCTACATAAGCTACACCACCTACTATTAGTAAATTAACAATAGAATTAAATGAATATACCTACTTATAGCTATGCGATACTTCCATATACACCGTGATAATTGTAACAAAGTACCTAAGGGTTACATTTACAATTGGTATTTTTGTAGGTATGGATCCAGAAAGAAGTTGTGTAATAAAAGAGAGGGCAACTGTAAATTGAGTGAAGCAACATATCTGGTTGACTATTATGTAATGCACACATAGCAATACAAATACTTCAACACTAATAAATAAATGGCGTATGTAAAGTGCTCGTCATCACCTAGTCAGTAAAATTCCGAAGTGCTAGATCTGTTTAGTTTTTTTGTGGTGCACAACGTGCACTTGCCCTCTATCACATAATAAGAAGTAAGTAGTACAACTTGCTTTGTCTGCCTTTTAACTCTATGCACAACTTGACTAGTACTGTTTCCAATTGAAGGGTAGACTTCTTTAAGGGTGGCAATTATGCGTGGCTGCGTGAAGACACGAACCAATTTACGAAAAATATATGAATGCTTTCTAACCTCTTTCATGATACACCAATTGAATTTGACATTAAGTATATATGTAGAATAGCTCGTTGTATAGTCCCCTACAGATGCACATGAAAATCTGAAACATATCTATGGTTAAAATTATCAGCAATTATCAGTAAAATACTAAATGGCGCTTTGACTATTCATAGCGGAATTTCAAGCGTCGAGTCAACGTATCTTTAAGAATCATTTTTAGTAGCATATATAGCTTCAATTTACAAAAATTACCATTTGTTTCCGAGATTAAAATTGCATAACATCAACATTTTTCTTTTGAGTCTTTCAGAAATATTGTGCATCTTACTTACTCTTTCATGCCTAACACTCTTTCAACATTAGTTATATAGCGTATTAATTCTATACCAAAGAAGTTGATGATGTATCTGCAATATTCCTATTTTAAAAATTGTAATTATCAATAAAATATTAAATGGCGTTTTGATTATTCATAGTTGAATTTCAAGGGTCGAGTCAACATAATCTTCAAGGATCATTTTTTTATTAGCACATAGCTCCAATTTACAAAAATGACCATTTGTTTCCGAGATTAAAGTTGCATAAGATAAACATTTTTCTCTTGAGTCTTTCAAAAATATTATGCATCTTAATATTTCATGATTAACACTCTATTAACATTATAGCGTATTAATTCTATGCCAAAAGAATTTGTACTGCATCGGCAACATTTCTATTACTATAATTGTAATTATCAATAAAAAATTAAATGGCGCTTTGACTATTCATATAACTAGCTGAATTTCAAACGTGGAGTCCACGCATGTTTATCCGTAATGATCGTTATTTCCTTAGAAAATGGCTTCGATTTACAGAAATTATCATTTTTCCCCAGCTTAAAAATGCACAAGTAAACATTTCTCTTGTGAACCTTTCGGAAATACTTAGATCAGGTAGAAAATTCGAAATGAATAATAAATTTTATGGCCTAAATTCTTCCATTTTTTGATTTAATGTTTTTGCAGAGATTTTCTGTGTAGGTAGTTCTTAGGTCTCAGTCTTCTATTTTTTAATTAATCTGAATACATAACAATTTACAAGAGCATAGTCAATATATCATAGTTAAATTGGCTATAATAAATATGATACGTATATGATGAGAAGTTGTGTAGTTATTTGATATGCACTATAATTTGAAAGCTTTTGTGCCGATTTGTGTAAATGTACATAGGTATGTGTTTATTTGTATTGGTAAAACCAACGGTCCTGACATAGAAGAAGCACGTCTGGAAAATGTGTAAGGAGTATTAGCCGAGAGCATAAAGTATTAGGTTCTACTTTTATATAAGTAACTTAATAAGATGTCGTTCTGTATAAAAACTAGTTGGGATATTGAAGAGTGTAGAAGATGAAGCCTATAGTGTAATAATATAAGAAATGTAGGAAAGACGGAGAGGGAATAAGAAGGCTCGTCGAAGAGAGGAGAAAACCACTCACTTTCTCAAGAGATAAATGACACATTCCAGAATCCTAGAATCCATGTTTCCATCCGTCCGTAAATGCCATGCCATTCCTTTCCTTCACTTTACTTAAGTTACTTTACTTAACGTTGCTCCATTCCTTCCTTCTCCTCACCCTGCCCTGCCTGCCTGGACTCTCTTCCTTCACTATCAAGCACACATAAATGGCTAACTACTGCAAGGAGCAAGTCTTGTTGTTGCTAGTAGACGACGGACGGAGTGACTATAGGCCATAAGTCCATAGCCATCCCATCATCATCGCCAGTCGACTCGCTCAACTAAAGCTACGTCAAGTAAGTAGCGAAAGACTATTTGTATTATGTTTTATCATGTATTATAGCCGGAGAATGCCTCTTTCTTTCCTATCCAAAATCCAAACCAAACATGCCAGAGCATAAGGCTACGTACACAAACTGCCGATTTCACATACTATCACTATCCAACATCCATTCCTTCCACTCGGCACTCCACTCTTTCATATTAACTGCCTCTTTTAGATTTCACCATGCTGGACAGCCATTTTAGTCCCCTAAATTGGCCTAGTGGCCAAACATTATGCGAAAACAGCGCCCAATACTTTATTCCATCCGATAAGTTACACTTTACACTTGCTATAAATTCATGACATCTCTTTCTACGAATTCTTACATGGAAAATATATTTTATGTGTACTAAACACACTCGTCAAAGAATAATGCAACTTATAAGGGCGTCATGCAATTTTGATTTTGACAAGACTGAACAATTTAATGGGATTAATCATTTTCTTGGAATGCATGCCATGATTGTATTTGTACTGTCAGTCAAAATAGTTTTACAGTATTATAAGCATCATGTCAAATTATGCAAGTAGGTCTCATTTTAATAACATGGACACAATATCTTGTGAATCTTTGCCTCACTAGCAATAATATTTTGAAATCTAACAATTTTTTAAATACATCTTTAATTTAATAAATGTTTTTAATACATTTCTATTTTGTCCCAATTTATTTTTAAATTATCAATGCTTAACATGCATGATATTCAAGATATTTAATTTGGATTGCATTGATGCCTGGATGTTGTAAATAAAAACATGAAATTAGGATATTAGATATGGAAGGAATATTCCGTTTCAGTGAGCATAATCTTATTATTTCCAGGTAGTGCCTGTTTTTGGCATTGAAGAAAGGAAGAGGGATCTATAATTATATGTAACGAATTAGAATATTGTAGAGCGTTTCCGTTTCTGTCTTAACCGGATATTCTATTTCCTTAATATTATAAATTCATGGTCCTGACTGTTTGATATTCTGTATATACAATGTCTTAGACTCCATTTCATGAGTAGCTTCATACGTTTATGCGTTTTATTTAACGGAATATTGTGGAATGAGTGAAACAAGCTTTGGCTCGATTACATTAACTCCATGCATCCTGGCAATATAAAGTAGCTTTGTATATAATCGTAAAGTGGAGTAGTAGGTAACCGGGTAGTAGTAAATGGATCTAGTATGGCTGTAATATAATTCTGCCATGTCTCTCCAGTGCTATATGGCGCAATGTAATTTCTTCGTCAGCTCCTCACTCACTCACAGCTCTCTGAATGGTTTGGGTTGACAGTATTTCTGTTGGCTATGCTTAATGCATCCATCCACTCCCAAACTATTCCGCTCCTGCATCACATTACATTACCTATTGCCATTTGCTACATACCATTTGCCCTAGAATTCATGAATCATTTCACAATGCCGGGTTTTTACAGACGTTTCTTATATGCCAGCTATTTCTGCAACTATGCACAGCTATTCCTACTATTTATCTATATCGTCCCTGTAATATCTGTGGAAATTGAGGAGGGAGAAGAAGTCTGCTATAACTTGCCCTTTTCTCCGTTGTTGGTAGGGACGGAACGAAGTGTGCCTCAAAGACAGCCAAGTCAATTGAAGCCAAGCAAGTCGGCCGCAGTCGACCGAGTTAGCAAGGCAAAACAACCACCAAAGAAGATATTTCTCTCATTTCAATAAGCCATGATGAGATGATCGTGACCGCCGGCGTTGTCTCTTGTCCTTTCTCGTAATTGCTCCTAAAATAGCTCACAAAAATACTTGGCTCCATCCAACCTAACTCAAACCAAGGAAATTTTAAAGTGAGTAAATCTACTTTTTCATTGGCAAAAGACCACTCTCTGAGTGACACAACTACCTATATCATGCGTTATATATATAAGTAGTGTAGCTCTCATTTTCTGCATCACAAATCGAGACAGGGTACACCGTAATGGTCTGATAGAATTTCTTTTGCTATGCTTTGCAAAGAAAATCCTAATATTTACTTACAGTGCCATTCCGGAAATTTTCTTATTACAAACTTCATATGTAGGTATGAATTTGGTACGCAACGAAGCTACTATATCTATAAAAAAAGTAATAAATAAGGAAATTCCCTTGTAATCAACGTTAGCGGGACGTAATAGGATAATGAATCTGAAGTTTTATGCTGTAATCATTAGTACTAGTAAGTAATTCTACATAAGTGGCATCAAAGCTTTACATTATATGGATACCTAGATTCAAAAATTATTAAATAGTGAAATATTGTGTGAAGTGTGACAATTTGTTCCTGATTCTTTATGACCTAAGTCTTCATTACCTAAACCATGTCTATATCCCCAGTAAATAACACTAATACCTAAACCCAAAGGATAATAAAACTTAAATCTTTTTGTGGTTTTTATTCAAGATTTTTGATTTTAATTTTTGTTTTGGAAATTGGTAATTTTACAGTTTAATATGAATGGATATTATTTTTCCTAGCTTTCGAATTTCAGCAAAAAGATTCTAATCTAACGTATCATGCTCAGTTACTTGTGATCCTGTATAATTCTACAAAACCTGGTAGTATATATCGGGGTTTGAATTTTGATACACCGGTATCACAAAATGTCACATCTTGCACATTTTTTCACTAATTAATAGTTATAGGTATGTGTAACGTAAAACTTGAACGCCATTAAAACAGTTTTATTTACCAATAATTACTTACTTATCAAATGACGTTCAGATTTTGAAGATCAGGCTGTCTAATATATTATTGCAGGTTTAACATCATGTAATATTAAGTATCGCAAACAGAGACATGGGCTAAAATGAAGTTGTTAGGAGTGAATTTCGTGTGAGTTTGTGTGTAGTGATAGATGTAAAGTGAGGGATAAGTCTCCAGGTCTGAGTATTCGGTTTTAGGATTTTGAAGAACTAATTGTTGAGATTGTGGTTGTCGTTAGGATGTTGTGGTTGAGTTGAGCTTTAGGCGTGGCTTGAGTCATAAAGAGCCCAAAGAATGGTCTCAAGATGCTCGGAATTACTAGGAGGCAATTTGTGCTGGAACAAATTGGCATGTCTTTCTCTCTTCTACTTGACAATACACAAGGCAATATGTGATGGAGGTATAT
>JABASI010005504.1:0-12212 GCA_019776505.1 Tomocerus nigrus
AATTAATTTCCGGATAAAATTCACAGATTTGCCTTATTTTCTGACTCTAATAAGTTTTATGATGACTAAAAAATGAGAAATTGTTCGCCACACTTTATGCCTTTAGACCTGTGGAGCACTTTAAGGAGGACATTATTTTTTGAGTGCGTCAAGTTTGAAATTTTGACATTACATTGGAATTTGTCTGTTTTGAAATCGATATTCCGCTCAGAGGAATGGTTTTAGGGAAAAAATGCAAAGGAAAAACGTTTAAAATTTTATTGTATGGAATCTGGTGCATATGGGCTTTGCTGTTTGACCTCGTGTGCATTTAAGAGTTTTTGGTTTGTGGCTTAAGCTAGGTCACGTTTTTTTAGGAGTAAAAACAAAACGAAGCACGGTAAATATTAACATGCATCAGATTGTAGAGAATGAAATTTTGAACATGGTTTTCCTATTGCATTTTTTCCATAAAACCATTCCTTTGAGCGGAATATCGGTTCCAAAAACTTTCAATTCCAAAGTCAGAAAGTCAGAACCGCAACTAACCTAAGGAATTGGAAGTGAACTTATAACATTACATAACATTAAAGTACAAAGCTAGACCTATAGGCCACAATCTGAATCTGACTGATCTATGGCTATAAATCATATTTAGTGTTTCTAGGACTATGATGATTATGTGAGAGACAGGTGATGAAAAGCGAGTGTCTGGTGGAGGAGAAGCCACGGGACAGACTCCGGACAGGAGAGACTCGTTTTTTGTCCCCTTGCGTTTCCCAAATCAACAAAATCATCGTCCTAGAAGCGCCTTGGCTGAAATCAATTAAAATTTTAAAAATCCCTTACATTGTAAGTGCTCTTCATTGTTTTCATCGAAGCACACGGCACCCTCCTCGATAGATCTGCAGCCCAGATGACAATTTTTGATATCATAAATTAACGGTTTTCCATCGTGCCCGGGTCCGCAATTCCTGTGTGTTTGCTCAGTTCCACCTGGAATTGTCCCGGATGGGGCGCAAGTGTAATAACTATGACAAGTAGCAGTGCTCGGAATGTCACCGATGTAGTAAGTGTTGTTATAGTAGCATTGCATTTGTGGCGTGGGGAACAACTGCCTCTTTGACTCAGCTAACCCAGAGATTCCTGAACCGTAAATTACATACACAAATTACTATTTACTAATAATAACCCATGATTTTTATATAAACATTGACATCACTATAAAATGCTTCAATTTTGTACAATTATTTTGTTTTATTTTTTCAAGCATGTAAGTTATTTGGTGCAAGGTGTAATCCATGTTCCTATGCATAATTTAATCGGATGATTTTTGTAAAATTAATTTTGTAGATTACGTTTTGTAAAAGTGTTTAATTTTATTTTCTGTTATCTTTTGAATAAGTTTGACTTATTACTGTGTTGTTCTACATTTTGGAAAAGCCAAAAATGTGTCAATCTGGGAATCAAATCAGGGGCAATAAAATGTTTACGATCACAGTTTTTTAAAATTATATCTATACCTTTCGGGATGAAAACAAGTTATGATGGCAAAATTTGGCCAATACTGTCTTTTTAATGTGCTATTGCATGCATTTTTGTCAGAATTTTATCCATGCAAAAGGTAGGAAAAAAGAATATTGACTAATAATAGTAATATCGTAATGGTTTATATTTATATTCTACTAACCGGGTAACTCTGGTTCTGGAAGAGTGAATGAATTGCAACAGGTGACAAAAAAGTATATGACTATTTCCAGTGAGACACCACTGGCCAAAAGAAGGTTTCGTCGCATATTGAATATTTAATGCAAGTTCTTCGACAGTATAAAGTCCAAAGTACAAATTCCACAAGAAGTGGCTATTGTTAATAGCTCTAACCAAAAACTGAACCACTGCACAAACTACAATGTGGAATGGTTCATTTTGTTTGGAATGTGTAAGTGATGAATGGTGTTAACGAATCAAATGTAAATGTCAAGTAAGAAGATGTTAGTACTCATGTTAACATTGAATCAACCTCAACTGACTGTGCATTAATTCTATTGTGCCATTTATATATTTATACCTACCCCAATGTAATTAGGTACGTTCTACTAATATTTTATTAGTCCATGTTATCTGGATTTTTCTAACTTTTAATGACTTTAATATGTAATTCTTATCAAGGCTCGTGGACTCTTGCTACCATGGAGAAGGTAGGCCCATTAGGGAGCTTGGAAATTAAAATTTCACTTTTTTTCCAAAATCCTCGTTTCTGTCCCCAGTTGGAAAAAAGGGAAATTTTAATTTCCAAGCTCCCGGACGGGCTTACCTTCTCCCGCTTTTCCATGGTAACAAAAGTCCACGAGCCTTGAATTCTAATGATGAAAGTGTTAATAATTCATCTTCTGCAGCTTCATTCAAAAATGCAGCTTAGTGCCAATATCCAAGTGCTATGCTTACTTGACGAATCCTTTATGGACATTTGACAGCTACTCGACATAATATACTCGAAGTATAACAAAAATGTGTATAGATATTGAATAATATTGATATTGAGCTGACAATGTGACAGCTTGAACACACGTGTACACAATAATCGTACAATTATCAATCGGCTTTGTTTGACTCTGTAATGAATAATGGCATTACGTGAACAACATTTTCTGACGTTCGTTCCTCATCCACAATCTCGTAAAAATTCTGTTCAGCACTTTGTGCATATAGTTATAGAATATATTAAGTTAAAATTGGTTCAATTGCTAATCCATACATTCTTGTCATTTGGCAGATAATCTGGTTGATCAACTATTATACAGATAATTATATTCGGATACAATTATCTGTACAGACACACAGCCCAACACACACTTATAAAGGTTTGCAATTTTACACTATATATTGGCTAATGGTCTGAGTAAGGAACCCTGCTCATTCCTGACTACTGGCTATAGACATCCACAAATCTGAGACGTAGCCGTGAGATTGAAGCATAAGGAAGGATAAGGACACAAAAATGTGAAGGGAAAAGAGCCGAAAAATAAGAGTATATATAAATTATCACTTAAATCCCACACATTTCCATCTATTCAGCAAAATAAAACTTTTTCTCTTTGTCATTTGTACATAATTTCTTGTGCTTGTGCTGCCTGAAGCTCGCGGGATGCTCATGCGCAAAATAGTGGATGTCTATTATCTATAATTATTTCTTTAAAAAATGATGCTTAATTAAATCAATATTACAAAACCCATTTGCTTACAAAGAGAAAAATCCATGCAATAACTAAGTATATAGCAATTTATGTTCAGGCAACTTAATGTAACTGATCCCTTTAAACTTGTTCCTTGCCAGGTTTCGAAATTTTGAAAATTATGTTTTCAAAATGGAGTCATTGAATGAAAATATAATTTACTGCATATTTTCGCCTCGAGGAAATCCAAAATCCATCATTTTGACCATCTAAAGTGGTCAAAATTATGGATGGATTGGATTGGAGTGTCACTGTCATTTTCTGTCATATTTTTTGAAATTGTCGTAAAAAAGCAATCTATAATAGCACTCAAAATCCACCAAGTCCCCCTTATGCAATTTGAGATGCGTACCTATGCAATATAATACATATGTCACTAAAAGGTTAACATACGATCATACTCGACATGTCGACATGCAGACATTCTTTGTCACATAGGCACACACGAGCAGCTGGAATAAAGAATTTATCTACTACGGTCAATTGAAATTAATTTGAGAGATAATTGTAAACTTTCCTGAGTAGAATTGCGTCAGCCCGATTCCTGGACCGCATTAATTTTTTATCTCTTTCACATGTCAAAGGTAGAGAGATATGCATTTGGAGCTGATATATATAATTTCAATTACTTAATTAAAGGTATCTAGCTAGAATACTATAATGTTCTGCAGAATTGGTACATTCAAATAGGGAAATTTATAATTATGATTATATTATATATATTCAAAATATTTACACGCTTTCGACATTTTGTTTATTTTCAATCCTATACGCTTTTAATTATTTAGTCACGCCTTCCTGGTGTATACAGACTGACAGTTTGTACCTGTGTTATATGAAACTATCTTAATTTATAAATAGTAGTTGTTCATTCATGAAAAAATGTTTTGAATACAGAAAATCCTTTTTCCTGTGTACCTTGCGATAATTGTTTGGAATTGGAAAGGATTTAGTCGGCCCAATTAGTAATAATAACGGGAATAGCTCTCTCCATAGCCAACACAGTGTGTTCGACTATATGCGATACAATTCTAATATTCATAACTGGGTAAATAAGTTATGTCACAATAATTTATGATTATGTAGTGTGGTATGGTGCATCATAATAACTATCTGTCTATACTGCCTGAATACTTGAATACTTGGTTTATTAACATGTCAAAAAGATACAATTTGTCGAAACAGAGTTAATCGAACACAATCAGCAATTCCAACACAGTTGGCTGCTGCTCTAACATCCCACAGGCATCAATAGCCTACATAAAAATTATAGTAAATTAAATTAACATTAAATCCTTAACAATCCAAAGAGTAGGTTAATTTTAGTAGTGGACCAAAATCATTGAGTATGGCATTTTCATTTTCCATTAGTTGTTTATATTCATTCGAAAGCTTAACAATAGCGAACTATTGACATGATAAATACTTTTTAATAAATAAAAATATTGTGTATTTACTATTCGCAATGTAGGTAATGAAGGTATGAGATTAAAGGTAAGTAGGTGGGTATTTACATAATTGTTATATACGAGCGAATACCCACTTACTATTAACATCACAAGGGATATCAGGTTACTAGTCATGGGATAAATAACTGGTAAAGTGGTAACACACAGCGGAACGTATTTTTGAATCTTCCTATTTGAACTTTGATTACACTGCGTTTGGGAAGTTTCATTTAGCTAATAATTTATATACTACAGACCTATATTTTTATTATTTGCTGGGGCGGCTTAGATATAATCCGATGACGAACTGTCACCTCTATTCTATCTAATGATAAACAATTAGTAAATTATGAATATAATTGGGTGGATCATATTCATAACTCAGAATTCGTTTGACTAGCTCCGGCTCCGAGCTACTTGCAATTAGAAATGGGAACGAGGGTTAGGAAAATCTAAGAAAATTATAGTAGGCTGCTTTTCCTCCTAGCTTTCTCTCTTGTCCGCAAAAAAAGAGGTCCAGTAATCCTAAATATTTTACTACCTACTCCAATTTCAAAACTCATCGGCTTCCTTGGCACCATTCCTCCGTATGCCACCTCACCTTATGCAACTTTTTTAAAAAGTGAATTTGAAAAGGATCTACAAAGAAAAACCTGTACTCTGTGTTTGTATTTATTGAATTGAAAGATTTTATTGAATTATTCGCATATGTATATGTGTTGCAAATAAATCCAAAGTATATAAATAATATTTTATGATTAGGTATGTTAATTGTGTGATCGTTTCTACATAATCAGAGTCTTCGTCAGTCGTCATCGTTCCTTATCATCGCATCAATGGTCTATCTCTCTGTAGTTGAAGTTGAAATGGACTTGAGTGCTGAGTTGCTGAGCGAAAATTTTATCTTCTTTGGGTCATTTGCCTAGTGTTGTCGTGTGTAGGTACATACGGCGTTGCGCATTTGTAGAAATCTGTAAATAAAGCAATAAAAATCAACAAAACAGAAATAGATAGACGCTCGTCCGATCTGTACACATCACTTGACATGACATGCACATGCACATGTAACATTCATACACTTATTTCTGTGCATTGCATTTGCATGCATAAAAATGAGTTATTAAATGTTAAGATTTATAGGATAAATAAATTAAATACAATCCAAAAAATCCAAATAATATTTTAACATCCAAATACTTCAGCTCAATTATGGAATACAAAATTAACTTTTTATCTCATTCTTGGGAAAATCTATTCGAGGAATTAGTAATCTGACCTAAAATAGAAAAGATATAATCTTAATTGTTTATTTGTACCGTTCAAGTGGCTCTCATTGTTTTCATCGTAGCACTCGGCTTCATTCTTGAAGTTGCAGCCCTCGCTCGAGCCACATTTTCTGAAATCATAGACGAGTCGACTGCCGCCAGGCCCTTCTGGACACAGTATAAGGTTTTGTGCAGTGCCGTTATTGTTTGATGGGGCACAAATGAAAAATTCGTTGCAACTAGATGTACTCGGGATTCTTCCTTCATAGAAAATTCCATTGTAGTAACATTGCATCTTGGGTGATGTGGGCTTCTCCATCTCTTCATCTTTCCCCCTCATCAACTCCTCTAATCCCTTCACACCTACAAATAATTTAAAACAAAAATTGATTTAAACCCTTCTCAAATTATCATTCACCATCACATTTCATTGTAGAAAAATCTAGAGAGATTGCGATTTTCCGTTTCCGTTAAGTACAGAAAATAATTAGGAAAAAAGATTCCGTCTGCAACGGAAAACCATGACGGAAAATGATACTTTTTTACGTTATACTTTACGATGATGGAAAAGTTGTGTGATTGTAGAAAAGTCACTTGGTGCGGTATGCGCGCGCATATAATTTTTAATCAACAAAATTTTACGTAATTTTTCCGTACGCTCGGAAACGAAAAATCCCAATCTCTCTAATAATATACACTTAAGTTATACATTTCGTATTTTTTAAATCCCAGTCGGAATATACCAGCATTTTTAACAAATAAAGTTTTGTCGAGATTTTAATAATCATCTAAAATTCAACATTTAAAACTTGAAATGAATAGTTTGTAAATTGTAATGTAGCTAAAATCGGAGATTTTTTGGAGATTTGTGGTATTTAAAAAAAATAAAATGTACCTACCTGATGATAAATCTGGAATAACTAAAGAATCACAACTAAACATGACAGTAGAAATGACTAGTAGAAGTGCCAGATAGACTGGAAAATGTTTACAGGGCATATTGACCATGTTAAAAATTGACAAACGTCTCCACAATTGTAAAATTCTGCAAACTAAACCAAAAAGGTGATGCGATGATAAAAATGCGACTAGACGATTGTTGGGAGGCTAACGTAGAGTTAATTCATTCGAATTATTGTTCGAATTTTATGTTTGTCTCAACTAAATGTGAGTCTGAAGTTTAGTTAGGTGTGCTTTTATGTTGAGATGTTAAAGCCCATTTCAGTACAACTGACTTTTAAATAAATGCTTGCGGTTTTTATGTACTTAGTTAGTCCTAGGCCAATACTGTATACATAAATAAATGGGTAACAATGATTTTAATAGCCCGTTATCTGCAACAGCAAAAGGTTAAAGAGGCTATGCACATAGTGCAAGCGGTAATCTCCAGCAGATTCATCCAAAAACATGCGATAATGACATTAGGGTTACGTAGAAGTAGACGTGGAGTCTTTGAGGGATTAAAATAGCGTTGATAATAAATGCCAATGAAATGCATGGTGTGATTTGAAGAACAAAGTGGCAGATTAAACACACGTGCGTCCGCAGTACGACGAAAGCAAACCTGTTCTATAGTATCTACAGTTTCTACAGATATAGTGTCATGTCAATGTCATGTCATGCATCACATCTCTGTAGGTATGGAATATGGAGATAATAATAAAATATTACGGAGGTTTGATAAGGATAAGTTTGAGAACGTTTTTACTTGTGAATTTATGACGTTGGTAATTCAATCTCTTCTATTTGATTTAGCACTCAAGGCTCACTTCTGTAATTTTTTACCTGCTTGTACTTGTACTTGCGCAAATAGATTGTGTCAATAAAGAACTTTCAAATAATAGAACAGGAAAATACTATAAACGTACATAGCTGGTAGAAGGAGTAATAATATAGGCCCAGTGCAATTAATTTGGAATGGAGATATAAAAATGACTTTATATTAATCAGACAATTTAAATGACAGGACAGCTGCAGGCCAGAGCCAGAGGTAATTGCCACCACCAAACAAACGCAATTTTAATCCCTTTTTCAAGTACAATCGCCCTCTTCCAGAATTTCAATTTCTGCCGGAGAAGCCGATTCTGGTAAATTAGGGTAAATTAATCAATGAAATAAGTCTTTTAATTTGATAATCTGATATTATAAAGAAAAGGAAAATAAAAATTGGTGATTGATTTAGAAAAATTGACCCAAGGCAGGATTAGAAAATTACCTAATTGTTGAAATGAGTACCCATTGATTATGGAATGCCATGGAAACCATCATCGCATCATTATTATTTTCGACAGTGGCTAAAATGGTCAAATCAATCGGACTGTAAATCTCAAATTACATTTTTACGATTTGTTTTTAGATAGCTTGAAATGGAGGGTTTTGACCCCTACGTGGGTCTTATCTCATCTCCCCAAATCCTACAGTAGAATTAAACAAGGTTCCACCGGGCTTTATTTACGGGTTTCCAGCGAGAAGTCAGCACTGATGTCTTGTATTCATTTCTTACAGTCAAGGTAGTGTATAGTTTATACTATACTATTATAGACATCCACTAATCTGAGACGTTATCGTGAGATTTTGATAGGTAGAAAGGGCGCAAAGAATTGGAGGCAAAAGAGCATTGAGGCTATAAAACTCCTTCCCAGCCTAAACAGCAACCGTTTTTCGTGCTTCATAAAAATTCCAATTTTTGACTTTAGAGCAGTGTAAACACTCTAGGGTCATGTAAACCCCAAAAGTTTTCATCTATTCATCAAAATAATACCTTTTCTCGCTGCTTTTCTAGTATCTCTTTGTCATTTTTGCACATTTCTTACGCCCCCATGTGCTTTTCGCAAAGGCAAGTTCGCCGGACTCATGCGCAAGGAAAAAGTGAATGTCTATCATCATCATCTGTCATGTATAGTCTGTGTGCTTGTGAAAAACAGCAGAGGGGTATTATAAAAATCAATAAAAATCATGGGCAACTAACTATACACATATGCAAATAAATAAAAGTAGGTAAATAAAACAATCCGCCGTAATCGTAACAATTGTATTTTTGTAACCGTGAAAGCAGATTTGGTCGCATTCGTGGAAGGAAGCAAACAGGTTTTTCTCACTAATCTCTAATCTGACTGAAGTCATAACAGGGAAGAGGTCAACTCGGTCACACATTTACGGTTTACGAGTCTTGTTGAGACAAAGTACAGTAGAAAATAAAGTTAGTCGCCTTTTTAGACGTTTCTTCCAGAAAACAACATAAGGACAGTTGTTGGATTTGGGGTGTATTTCAAATACCGAAAATGTATTTATCTAAAATTTATGATGGCCATTTATTTAAACTGGGTGACCACACATTACAAACAATGTACAATAAATGATAACTACAATGTGAATGGAATTGCATGGAGAAACACAGATATATTAATTCCCTTATTTACCTGGATCATCATCAAAATGACATTCATGATTGCATACCCCAATTATTAAAATATTCATACTGGTTCAATAATTTCCCAGGTGTACTACATTACCATTGAGTGTATAGGGAGGTTATTGGGCTCCTCTGACCGTTTTCCACCTTTTCCGCTGGAGACAAAAAGACCGATATTTTCGAGGAAAAAAGTGAAATAATATGAAAACATTTGGACGCGCCTACCTTCCCCCAATATTCCATGGCAACCCAGTCCAGCTACTTTGGTGATGACGCTTTAAAAAATAATATTAATTTATTTCACGATTATTCATCGGTGCATTTTTCCTCTGACGAATATTTTCTTGTTGAAAAGATCAATATTGAACAGACAATGTTGTCTGGAAATTGACATTTATTTTTGTGTTCATTGAGACTGTAGTTTATTTAGATGTTCAACACCAAAAATAAATAAAATAAATGGAATTTTATACGGGAAAAGATCGCTTTGAAGAGTGAGTCAATATTTTTATATTACAGTTACAGACAGAGCAATTTTAACCTGTACGCTGCTGGTGAATGCTGCGTATTTATATCATTAATTTGTTATTCAGGAATCTGAAAATGCGACCTTTGAACTATGTAGACCACAATCACTGCATGCGAGAATATGATATTATTATAATAATATCTATAATCTGTAGCTATTAAAACACGTTTGAATAGACAATAGATCGTCCTGTAATAAATAAATGTACTTCTCTATTGTAAATAGTAATTGAGCCATAGAGTCAGGCTAACATAAGTGCAATTGCTCTTTAAAATAAAAGGAAAAGCAAGTATGAGGATAAGTAGGATAGATACCATAAATAATGTAATATTATATATTATAATATTATAATAACACCTGTTTCTGCTCAACAGTTTTCAATATCATGCACACAGAGTACAGAGTTCACCTGTCATCCGAAGCAAAAGATTTTTTATTATTTGTTGGTTTTTATTTCACTTGAAGAGTAGCGTGAGCTATCTATCCCTTTATAGATGTATCGTCACAGTCTGTGTATCTATCTACCTATGTACTATATTTTGTGCCATCAAAATAAAAGAAACGGGAGGACACACATCTCTCAAACTTTCGGCATGTATTCTGGGGGTCAAATATAGGTTCCTATGTTAAGACGGGCTCCATCGTTGTTAACTCATGACCTTTTGACCCTTTCTATCAGCAATATATACACTAAGACACCCGACAGCAACACACTAAGGCACCTAACAGCAATAAACTCTTTTTTTACATTTGTTTTTTACAACAGTTAATTTTTAAATATATTCATGTCCACTGTATACATTTCCTTTCATAAACGCTATCATTGTGTTAACGATTTCAATGTTAGGTGCCGACAAAAACAATAACTAAAAGTAAAAAACGTAAATTTAAATTAAAAAACTAAGACTATAATATTATACCTACATACATACAAAGATTTATTAAGATTTAATAAAATCAATTTGTAGTCAATCTACAACTCATAGGTCTGCCCGCACCATTTAAAAAAATAACCCCCGAACCACATGCACACGGGGTGACCGGATAGAAGTGCCAAAAAAAGTGCCAATTGGCACTCAGCAGGTGCAAAAGTGCCAAAAGTCAAATGTGCCAAAGACTAAAATGCCACATCCAAAAAACATTGGCGTTTGTTTTTCGTGTTGCATTTATATTGAGCGTTTTGGTTGTGAATTAAACTGTAGGCTGTTCTCTACTCTCTACTACTATTTAGCATCAATTCCTGTAATCACAGCTTCCGGCACTCTATTCAACTATCTATACCTTAACCAGAATGTCCAGAAGTAATAAATGATCGCTAAAGTTTAATATCAGCAATTAACATACGGCACTGTTTGTGATTACATGCATGAATACTTTCTACGTCCGTCCGCAAAACATTTAATTAGTAACATTTAATTTTGATATCTTTCATTTCCGCCGCATAAATGTGACATCTTCGAGAATTCGTGCACGAGTAGCATTGTACCTTGTACCTGCAATGCACTATCATAAATCTCCATAAAAATGCAATCTGATGGACAAACTCAGGGAATTCTGTCCCAGTGAAGAAAATAAGTTGCCTTATTAAATCAATTTTAGCAAATGGATGCAAAATGCAAAGTGCAAAATTTAAATGAAATTAAATAATTTGCAAATTATAAAACTTCAAGTTTTATATTATTGCCTAAGTAGTAGTAGATATATTATGCGTATACAAATTATGTTTAATATTATACTACCAATAAATGTCATGGATTAAATCATTAAAGTGCCTTTTTACGAAAGTATAGATTATTTATTGCGTAAGTTAAATTATGTACAGGTGAGCGTGAGAGATGAGTGCACCCATTTGAATCTTCAAATAAATATCAACGTATCACGGAAGCTATATGATCAGGAAACTAATTAAAGTGTAGATCGGAACTAAGTGTAATTTAATGCAGTTTTATATATACATCCGGAAATCAGAGTAGAGAAGATCATCAATTTCTTATTCCAACTTGGTGATTACTTGTTACAAAGCTAGAAAAAGGTCAAAACCGTCATGTCAATTAAACCCCACGAAATATTCTAACCTTATACTAAACAGCACAACCGTCAAAAAGAAATCCACAATATTATTGTAAAAAACTTAATATTCTTAGTGAGTAATGAGCTTTCTCAAAAAATCAAAATTGCTCAATGGTGTCATTGGTGTCTATATCTTTGACAGTTGTTGTTTTGAATTTTATTAGTTAAATATATATACGACGTATGATGCATAGATTCTAAAGAGAGTTACGTACGTTCATGGCGAATCCGGTGATACATTTGATTAAAGGTTCCAAGGATCTGCAGTATGGATCC
>JABASI010005505.1:0-12209 GCA_019776505.1 Tomocerus nigrus
TCAGCACCTGCAGGTGCTGAAACTTCTTTTCGGTCACTATAAGAGCAAACGTTTTTGGTACAGGTTCCATTTACTGTTATTATTTATTCCATTATCGTGAACTTATCCTAGGCATATTCCAGTTATCCCCGCCCCATCTAAATTTCTATGCGGTAGGTGCATTAAAAGTAATGTAGGCAATTTTTTGGCTTGACTAAACTAAGAAAGATAAACGTTTGCACATTATATTAGGTAATCGTATATATCCAGATATGGACCATTGCGACTTGCGACTATAAATCGAACATGTGACATGCTGAATTCAAATATGACCGAAATAATTGATCAAACCCACAAATATTGGAGATAAACCCAAAATCCAGAGAAAATTTGAATTTACAAGACTGAAATATATTTACTATCTCTTTATTTCTGCCTATAAATCTTCGTTCAATTTCCAAGAGAAATTAAAGTACCTTAGTGTCTTGATTTTTGACGGATACCGGAGTAGTGGCCTAGTGGACGGAACCGACAGACGGACAGACTAACTGACAAAACCCCACCATAAAGTACCTGTCGGTCTCTTATAGTAATAATTGATGTGCTTAAAAAACGGTAACGTGTTAAAATGAAAATAACTCCACGAAGCATAGAAAATATTTCCCGTTCTCAGAAGTTTCTGACAAAATCAACTGAGAAATCAAAGGGATTTTTAATATTAGAGATGAATGGATAAAGTAAATATTTACAGGCACAGGATACACCGCGTCCAGTAATGATAATAATAGAAGATGAACATCAATAAAAAAATGAATCAAGTAAATATAAATAATATTGTACCTCTGTAGGATACAATAGAGTGATTGCGCAAACTACATAACACAAAATTATAACCTAAGTTTTTCGACTTATAGTTAACGTTTCAAATCGACGGATTTCACTATACTTCAATGTGGGAGAAACTACAATCAATGAAATTATTGAGGCAAGGTAGCAATAAAGCAACAGTCAACTAGTTGTTGTTATAAAATTATAATTTTCTTGCATATTTTTTTTAATGTCATACCATACCCATACCTTTTGTTCTGCGCTATCACTCTAATTATATAGAACATATGCATAAATTATTATGCATTAATATATAGCATCTGTGCCAGCAACTGCAGCGGGCAGTGTATAATTTCTGAATGTGTAATTAAGTAATTAGCAGACAATATTTAACTGGTACAATCTAATGGTGTCCGCGGTCGAATAATAATTCATCGAATTATTAATAAATTTTAGTAGGTAATAAAGATGCGGTTATGATTACTATTATATTATCGTTTTAGTTTGATATTCTTTATTTTCCAAAAATATCAGTTTCTTATTTCTTGTTGTATTGTGTGGGCAGTGGGCAGTTTGGTTGGACAGTTGGACTTGGACGTACATTAATTGCACAATGGGCTTTTTATTGTCTTTGGCAGTTCCGGCAATTCTTCTCCTTGGCGTTAATCTGTCTTTCTCCGTTGTAGTGCATGGCAGTACCTACAGGATAAAAAATGTCGCTGATGGAAAAGTAATTTTAATTTTTTTAACTAACTAAATATATTAAAAACTTGTTCAGCATTTCCTTTTTTAGCATGCACTGAAACTGCGCATGTCTGGAAATACAAGACTTTTTTGAATCTAATAAAATATTTAGGTTTGAATTTCTTAAACTTTGACTTTGACTTGAGTAATGCGTGGGGCGTCATATTTGAAAGCAGCGTATAATTGAAAAATAAAAATACTAATTACCCTGGTAAACTCAGTAACTCGTGTACCTACTAATAATATATTTTTTAAATTGGATGCCATATTCCATTTTGTCTGCAAAAATATTTGCGTATTTAACCCTCCATACAAGACGTATACAAATATTTCGGAAATTTCTAACCATCATTTAGGTAAATATATCGAATATTTTTAGAAAGTATTGATATAAATGCCACTGCAAATTATTTTTTTATAAACTACATATTTAAATAAATAAATTTCAAAACTATGATCATATTCGAAATTTTTCGAGACAATAATAATTGTGCGTATTCATTTATGTACCCATATTTTTAATTGCTTGAAACAGTACCTGTCGGCATTCTCACATACTTACCTGCCAAAAACAGGCTTAATACCCGGAAAAGTATATGAGGAGGAGTGGAGAGATCAGACAAATCAGTTGTGGGACGCAATTGCGATGAGAACTGGTTCCGAGTCATTAGGTAAGAAACGAACACATCATCTTGACTTTTGTTAAGGTTGTCTTAAATGGTTTGCGGTAGACGAGTTGAGGTCACCACCTAAAATGTGACAATACTAGGCGCTATAATCAGAAGAATCTCCATCTTTTTCTGAGAATTTTGAACATAGAAATGAATTTTTGAAAAAATGTAGCTTAAATAGGCATTTACACGTAATAAATATTCGTGGGATTTTAAACAATTCTTTCGAGCCAGAATTTATAAAAGTTGCCCACCTACGTGAGTACATCTACTACTGGAGAAATCTTACGGCTTATCTACCTTGATAAGTTAAAATGAATTAAATGTAAATACCATTAAATCACAAATATTTAGTTTGATTCTCTTTACAGAAGCGGAATTTTGGTTGTTTCCTAAAAAGGCTATCTTAAATGAACTGACGGTAGTACCAGTACCACAGAAAAGTAATAATTCTTCGCATCCTTCTTATAGATTCAGGACGTAAGTTTTTTTTCATTACTTGCTTAAAAATATTCTCTATTCACGAAACTCGTAATTATCCGAAGTGCGGAAGTACCCATTGCCAATTAATCATCTATAATATACCTGTCAAACATTTAATTTGGTTGAATTGGTGATTTATGTAAATTGGTAATTTCATAGAAAACTTTCATTGTCTTTGTACATCGTAAGCATAAATATATGGAGATAAAAAGTGTCTAAATGAACTACTTACTTCTTATTTCAATATTCTTAAAATAAGTACAAGCCCAAAATTAATGTAGGATTTTTTGACAATCTACATTACTTTCCATTTCAAGGAATTTTAAGGTGCAACTCTAGCATGTATAAATTAAAATTCCATAACATTAACACAGCTTCGTGATTTGAATGCATAATTTTATATTATTTAGGTATATCTACGTAGCTTATAGTGCTTAGGATGCGCTTAAAATATTATGAAAAAAATATATTACAATAAGACAAGAAATAATATGCATTAAAATTATAGTCATGTTCCGTGGCCCAAGGGCTCAGATCGGAGAGAACATTAATAAATAAATCACTTGAAGGCGAATGAACTATCATGATGTCATACGTTGAATAATTTTTGATTTAACAGGCAATTAACTCCAGTACAGGCTCAACTACAAATCAGCAAAAATTTGGTCAACCTTCGTCCCACAGTTACAGACAAGAGCACTTATCTCATTCGAAGTGTTCTATTGGACCAATGTTTTGAGGGGCATGGGTATCTAATCACTTTACATAATAATAAATGCATGATGAAATAATATTAATTAATATTAGCTTAAGTAACTTAGCCAATACTTTCCAAAAATTCAATTGCAGGCAACATGCAGCAACCTTTGTGACCTGTAATGCATCAAAGCTGGAACAGCAATGGGAGTTTGATATTATTTATGACGACTAATTACTGTCATTTAAATCTGCAAGATTGCCTTATGAAAAGAAAATTCAAAGTTCAAAAGATAAGAGCATGAAATAGAAAAAGGAATATAACATAATATGTATACTTAGGTAAAATCTCCTTTCCTGTTTGACGTATTTGAATTTTATATCCGTTCAATGTCCTCGAGCAACCACTGGGAAGAAGACTAACTATATCTCTTTAAAATTGTCTTATTTAGCCACTTTATATATACAGACTCTAAATAATATTTATTTGTAATGAAATTCCATCTTTTTTAAATCAGAAACATAAACCTTTAAAAAACAAAACGACGATCTGTCTTAATTAGTGCATGACAAATTAAATTATGATATTTTAAGAATTTATTAATTGCGCAAATTATTATATTATCATTGAATGTAATAATTAAAGTAATTATTAAAATAAAAACAATTCTTCAATCCTTTATGTTGCGTAATTTTACAATTTTTTGCAAGATATTTTTTGGATTTCAGAAAAACATGACGGGGGGAAAGTTTCTATAAATAAAAAAGTGTTGCTACATTTCCTGAAGGAATTATTACTGATCTGGTAATTGTATATCTAATTTCTGTGTTTTGACTCGGCCATTTTTGAGATGAACTTGCAAGTGACATTTCATGTCCCAATTGGTTCTGGCAATATATGGACACTGGTGACACTGCTGGGCACCGATGCCTTGATGAATGACTTTAATGTGTTTTTGTAAGAAAGTTTTCGCCTTGAATGTATTTCCACAGATGTGACAAATGGGGCGGCCTTCCTTTTCCATTCGTACATGCTGGTTGACGTGTTTTCGATAATACTTTGGGTTGCTGTACGTTTTGCCACATCTTTTGCATTGTTGAACTTTAGGCTGATTGCTGTGAGCTGTTAGTCTGTGGCGGTCGAAATAAAATTCTTTTCCAAAAGTTTTCGGACATTTGGGACAGTGATAGATTTGTCTCTCCTCTTTTGCATGAATCAATTTGTGTTCAGCCGACTGTTGTTTAGTTTCAAACGTTTCATTACAAAAAGGACACTGAAAATTGTTAAGTTTATCCAGCATTGCCAGTTTTTCTTTATTCAGTAATTTAACGATTCGATCGGCAACAATCACAGATTGATTTCCCAACATTTTTTCTCGATGCTCTGATTTTTTATGTTTTTGTAACTCTTTTCTATCCATAAATTTTACGTCACAGAATGAACATTTAAAACTGAATGTCATATGATTTGTGCTTCTTTTATGCATTCGCAAATTTTCACGAGAGTAAACTTCGTATCCACACTCATTGCACGTGGTGATATCTTCATTTTTTTCAGGTCGAATAAATTCTTTATGAATTTCTGACAAATGAGCAACTAATGCTGCAGTTGAGTCAAAAGACTCCTCACAATTCTTGCAATCGTATCGCCTCCAATTTTCGTGACTCAATCTGTTGTGAATCAAAATCCCACTACGACTTTCGAAATCTGAATTGCAAGAACGACAAAAATACGGCAGAGCACAGAATTCAAATCCCTTCTTTTGCTTTTCTATTGCGGATTCATTTTCTGGGAGAGAACTATTTTCAGTTTGAGGATGATAAGAATCCATGTGGGAGTCCAATTCACTTTTCAATGAGAATCCTTTTTCGCAAACAACACAGAAATGGCTTACGTTTGTGGAATTTTCTCTGGGGATTTTCTGAACAGTTTTTGGCTTTGAATTTCTTTTACGCTTTCTTTTAACCGTACTTCGCTTTGTTGTAGCTATTGTGCCAAATAAAATAAATAATTAGCAATTCGATTAAATTGTAAATGAAAAAAATTAGAAATTAGATTAAATTGTGAATCAAAAAAATAATAATTTTAGCAATTGATTAAACTGTAAATCAAATCAAATAAATAATTAGCAATTAGATTTATATTTTTTCTAAATACTCTTAGATTTTAACATTGTGAAATGTGATGCATTTTGGGTCTAAATTTAAAAAAGTTTGAAGTTAAAAAAAATGATTTTAATTATTAACACTGCTTTACAAAATCAGAGCTACTTTTGCGGTTTTTTACGACAAATATGAACTTTTTTACCTGGTTTGTAGGAATCATCGCTTGACACGTCCAAGTCTTCCGGTAAATTGTAATCCTCATCAAAAGTCGAATCTTCAAGTTCATTAGGTAACTTTTCATTTTTCTCATCGATAGCTAATATTTGAAGACTCTTTTTTCCTCTTCCTGTTTTCTTCTGCTGACTGGTCGACCCTTCCGAAGGCAATGATAAACCTTAGAAAATAAAACAAAAATGAACAATTTACAAACTGAAAAATGAACAAGGTAATTAAATATTTAACTAAAAAGGTAATCAGTTATATAATCTTTTAGATAATAAATATTAACAAATATGTACGCTGTGTCAATTTTTTATTTCGTCCAGCGTTTTCCAGTAGGTACCTAATAACTTATTCTCCTCCTCCAGCTTTGCAATAGACACGACTAATCGTTTGGAATATCTTAAATTTTGCTTAAGATTTCTCCTACTTTTACAGTTTTTCCCACTGATTGAGTTCCCTAAAAATGAAATATTAAAACTTATTTAGATCTCTTCAATTTCAGAGATTTCTCAGGATAATTTATAAAATAGAAATTCAAAAATAGACTACAAAAAGTACTCACGATCATCAAAACTGCAGTTTTCCGGTGCTTTGTTTTTTGGTATCCTCTCATTGTCAGAAACAGGGTCAGTCTTAATTACGTTTTCAAAATTATTAGCAAAATTTTCGGTGAAGTCGTCTATTCCATCGAATATCTCGTTATCGTCGACATGTTCAGGTTCTATTTTGATATTCAAACTTTCTGACCACGAAACATTTTGAAGGGATGATTTGTCTTCGTCGGCATAAAAATTTTTCCCAAGGGTATTAAATATCAAGGAATTTTCAGCTATGGCGCTCTTAAAAACCTTCTGAACTCGATAAATATTTGCTACCAAAGTAATACAAGTTTCACAAAGTGCAAGTTTGGTACTGTCTTCTAATACGGAAACTTCATTCGGTGGCAGCTTTGATGCATTTTCCAAATTATGATGAATCTCTTGAAAATATTTAATTATTTTAGATGTAAGGAAATTCTGAGAGACTCCAAATATTTCACAGACAGCTTCAATTGTGGTTATTTCCTCCTGATAGTAAACTTCACTGTATTTCTCAGCAAATAAATCGCCGATTTCTGGCAATTGCAATGTATTCCCCTTTTTGAATAATGACATTTCTAGATGCTCACAACAAACGGCACATTGACTAAGAAAATCTTCATACTCCCGCATCGTCATAAAAATCCTGTGTCCTCCTGTGGCTTTCCTGCCTGTGGCTGTCAGTGTCAGCTGGAATGACGTTGCTAGATGCTCACAACAAACGGCACATTGACTAAGAAAATCTTCATACTCCCGCATCGTCATAAAAATCCTGTGTCCTCCTGTGGCTTTCCTGCCTGTGGCTGTCAGTGTCAGCTGGAAAATAAGTAAATTATTGTTACATATAATATTATAATATGCGTTAAAAAATTTGTAATTTAGTCCCTTTAATTATTTGGTACCTATCCAAAGTTAAAAGTTATATAACTAGGGAAATTTAAAAAAAATTGAATTTCCGATCTTAATCCGATCTTGTCAATTGATTGTTTGTCAGCAGATGTGAAAGTTCTGTTCTATGTTCTAGAAGGCAATAATAAAAATTGAATCCCAAAGGCAAACTCAACCTTCTTCAATTTTTACAATTAAAATTAAAAACGAAATATCAGCCATCACATCAGTTAAAAATAATAAAAAAAAATGAATTGAAATGAAAGTACTAATTTTTTATTTTTACTATTTTCAAGTATTTTGTGCACTGAACTCATACAAATATTTCATTTCTACCGCGTTTTCCTTTCTGCCCTTGATCTGCTTTTCGCAACAAGCAAACCATAGGAAATATTTATGACAATTAATTTATTTTTATTGATTATATTATTTACATTTTGATTTATTTTATTGTATATTTATTTACATAACCAAATCCAATGCATCAAGAATAAAATTGTCCAATCAAAAGAAAATTTTGAGCGATAATCCAGTTATTTATTTTTTATTCGCAAAATCCAAACAGAGGAAAAAACTATTTTCCAGAAAATTGAGAAAATAATGAATTGAAATCGTAAATCCTACTTTATTATGGTATGGTGGTACTTTTGTAGCAAACAAAAATATAGTAGGTATAGTTTTGTATATATATCTAGTGGGATAGTAATTAATGGACATTTCCATTTACAATTCATTCTAAAAGTTTTATACTATATTAAAATATGATAAATAATTAATGTAATTAATCATGGTGACTTATTTAATACATATGAAGTTTATTATGGTTTTTTCTAGCTTATTTTTCAGGAAGTATTCTGTATTGTATAATTTAGGATACACATCTTTTCAGGAAGTTTTGCTAATTATTAGCCATGACCATAAGTGATGTATTTAGGGACGTAGTTTTTGAAATCAGAAGAATTCTCTGCACCAGTTTCATTCGAAATTTCCTCGTAAGGTCCAGGGTGAAAACCTACTGCTTCAGCATACGTGGGTGGAGCTACGTTTATAGTAGATATACAAAATAAAATGCTTTACATTAATGTAATTAAAACGAGACAAAAATATTTATAGGTAGGTATCTACAATTTTTTACTTCCGGTAAAAACGGGTACAGACTAAATACTTTATCTCATTTAAAATGACAAGAGGTTTAAAATTATCTTACGCAAATCAGGGTAAGTTTGAAAAATCGTAGCCGATTTTGAAACTGAAAATAAATCGACATTGTCGTAGTCGGGAGGTCGAATATCATTTTTAGAAAGTCCCTCCTGCTTTTGAGAAAGTTCACCAAACGTATTTTGCATCGGAACATTTCCTATTACGATGAGATATTTTCCGGACAATGGAGAAGACATCCCTGATATTTCTAAGTCTAGCTAAAATGCATTTAAAAAAAAATTGTAAAATTAATTAATTTTAGTGATTTAATACTTAGAACTAATGAAATTTACTTAGAATAAACTGGGGAAACGTCTACTTACTTTTAAATAGTATTTTATATCGATTAGTGTGGATTTGAGGGAACTAGGAGGAATTGGCGGAATTGGAAAATTAATTCCACGCCATGTCTCACTTTTTCCGGGGCCAATAGTAGGTCCAATAGAATGAATTAAAAATCTATGTTGCAGCCGTTTTTGGTTCTCCGCGTGATAAATTATTTCCTGGAAAAAACAGTGGTAAATATATTAGTACCTATGCCTATATATATTTAATATATCCTTCTAAAAAGAAGTAGGTAGGTAGGTATAGTCTATTCTATAGTATATAAAATATAATAGTAGTGGCAAGAGTGGCACAATTTTTCCCTTGAAATAAACATAATTAAAATTAAATGTAATTAAAATAAATATAAATATAGTATATCAATAAATAAACAAATAAATAAATATAAATCAATCAATCAATAGGATTAAATAAATGGGTTGACTTTCTTGAAATATTTGGCCACATTTTTTTTCACTTTCAATTTTCGAGGATAGTGAATAAGTTACAAGTTATTGAAATTATTGAAATAAATCGTGCAGATGGCATTTATTGGGACTTGTCAAATGAAATTAACAATTGGACAATTGAAATTATTTCACTTTTTGTGAAATACTTCACCCTTCTTGTAATGAAATAAATTCCATGTGCATTTAATTACTTCACAATGATTTCAATTTTTTGATAATTTCCCTTTTCATTAAAAAAACGGCGAAAATTGAAATAAATGGCATTCCGGACAGCAATCAAAACGAGTGTACTGTTTTCTCACCTCCCCACACTCCTTTTCAGTACACCCGCCTTGGTATTGTAATAATAGTTATTACTGTGATTAGTCTGATTAGATTATTATATAATATTATGATATTATGTAATTTCATATTCAGTCTACCTGGAAGAATCCAATTTCAGTCTTGGTAATCTTCTTCCGGCTATTGTTATACAAATCGACGACAATGGGAATAGTTTCTCCAGGGACGAAGCCACATCTTGGTATTTTCAGTTTGAAGCTAATAGGACCACTTTTTCTGAAGCAGGAGGAAACCATATTTTCCTTTTGCTCTTCCATTGGCATTTTTGCAAAACTATTAGGCATCCCTCGATTTAAATCTACGACTTCATTGACCGTAAACCACACGGACACTCTTTTGTCTGCTTTCCCATTTCTTTTCATAAGAGCTACCATGCTGTACGTTATGTAACCGAAAGTTCCGAAGAAAGTTGACGGCAATTCATTCGGCAGTGTAAAATCAAAGAGGAAAGTGTTTCGTCCGGTCTCCAGGGTCATTTCGTCTCTGCCTAACAAAATTAATATTCATTTTCTAATTGGGGGCAATAACACGATCTTTGATGATGATTTCTTTTTGATGCGAATTAATTTTCAATAAGTTTCAAAAGAATTACCGTTTCCAGCCACGTTGACAGTTTCATCAAAACAAATATCTTTTTCCCTAATTATTCTTACTCTCCCCCTGCCATATCTCTCCTCCCAGCGGGCTCTCACTAGTCCGGTAAATTTTGCTGAAATTCCTAAATTCAAAAGATTCTGATACTTAAAAAACTTCAAATAATTATTATAATTAAGCTGAAATGTTTTTGTGAAGAGAAGAATAATAGGGGCATTGCATTGCAATGCNAAAGATTCTGATACTTAAAAAACTTCAAATAATTATTATAATTAAGCTGAAATGTTTTTGTGAAGAGAAGAATAATAGGGGCATTGCATTGCAATGCATTACAATTGATCTATTTTTAGAATAAAATTACATTATATATTTACCTTTAGTCTGTTTCGGGTTTTGGTAATTAACAATGATTCGCCCAGTCACGGAGTCGCCTGGAAAGAAGAAAAGGGATGGATTGTCCATCTCTACATAAAATTTTTTCGCTTCCATTTTTAAAGTGTACAAAAATGAAATCAGACTTTCAAAGGCATTAAAATTTTTTAACCGGCAAAAAATCGGATACAAAAGTAAATGATTATTAATGGGGATATGCCCGAATCAAATGATGGCTCTGCATGTGTGCGTCCTGCTTTTACTGTTCTTTTTATCTGCATTTATTTATCTCCCTCTTTCAAGTTTATGTGCATTGTGACATGGTAGAGAGTTGCAAGGGCAAGGGCAGCACCTAATCCAAGATTTTTCACGGGTACGGGCTCTGCGTTCTTCATGATCCCTGCCAGCGCCTGTAAGAGGCCGTAAGTTTGAAATTTTAAAATTTTCTAGTTAATTATTGCTAACTAAAAGGGAATGCACATTTATTGATTTTTGACATCCATACTTTTGTTGGCGTTTATATAAGAATCATATAAGAATGAAGATTTCATATTTCAATTCATGAACAATTCAATTTAAGAATGAAGTTTGAACACGATGAACCAAGCCACAGAAGAGCCATCTGTCGGTGTTGGTTACGATGCCTGTACCGCCCCCAATTGTATCACGTGTCTACATGAATCCCTTCTTTGATTGCGACGTGATTTTTCGATTTTACCAAGTATTTCGATTTTACCAAGTCAGAAACTCGAGACAATCACAAAATACACTTGAAAATCTATTTCGGCACCAACGGCCTTAAATGGGCACCCGCCACAGGCCCATTTCTCAGACATCTAACGGGCACAGGCGGGCACCGGCTTGCATTTGCGCCCGGGCAACTCTCTAATACATATGTTTCTACGACTGTAGCAAGACCTCCAAAAATATGTTTTTCTCCGCTTGATTTGCCCAGAATGGGTTTGGGTCTTTTCTGGTGTGTTCATCAGATACGTTTTATTCATTTGCGTGGGAGGATTTATTATACTCACACTCACACAGATAAGAGAAAATTTCTATGTTGACGAAAGTTGCCATTATGCAATTGCATTGGCTTTTAAAGGCCAAATATAATCAATGAAAACAATTCTATATGTAAATGATGACGATGAGTAAAAACATCAATGCAATTTTTATCACGAAGTGACAACACTCATAATAACCTTTAAATAAATCTCCTTGGAACATTAATTCCGTGATTTCCGTGCACGTCAAAGCACAAACTCATAATATTGTGTAATAACTTATGGCTATCCCGTACTTTATAAAATATTTGAATAAAATTTGCTCAATGTTTGAAAAGCATTTCGTAAAAATATAAAATTATAAAATTGTTGCTGTCTCGCGCTCTCTCCTTTGTACAACGCGAAAGATTTCTACGGTTTTAGTGCAAAATAATGCTGCTACTTCCCAAAACGGAACCCAGAACAAAACGAACATTTAATACAATAATTCCAAAAAGTTAGGAAGTAAAGTTTTCAAAATTAATTTTCTTGAAACTACCAACTTGCTGTTCAATGTCGTCTAGTCAGTCGTTTCATACTACTGGTACTCCAATAATGCATTAAAAATATCTGGCTTAGGCAAACAGTCAAGTCATCATGCAGTGGCATGTTCATGTTAATTAGCACATTAACACCAAATGCAGATAACTTTTCGATAGAGCGTCCAAA
>JABASI010005506.1:0-12207 GCA_019776505.1 Tomocerus nigrus
TGAAGAAAAAATATAGACCAAAAACTTCTAATGTACAAATATCATTGGACTGACACAAACATCGATTCAATGGGACTCTGAACTGGCAATTAAAGGGATGGCGAGTGGATTTGTGTGACATGACAGGCATGAGAAGACCATCTTCACAAATATTTTAGTATCGAAATGCTATTTACGTGTCTCGTAGTATCTTGAAAATCTTCAGATTTCCATGGGTTAGTATTCTAACTTGTAATTAATCCATCGTAGAAATGATAAGATTTATTAGTACTTTAATGGATTCATGCACCATGCACGTACATGCACTAATTATGGATATTCATCAATTTTTTACACAAAATTTTTAATTCGATTAAATACTACCCTGCTATTCTTTTTGTAAACAATAAATAGATCACTACTGTAACAAGTAACAAGGAAAAGTAAAACATATACAATTAATTTTTTCATAGTCTCATGCTGGATATATGCTACACTTATTTTAAGTGAGGCACAACACAAGCATATCATTTTATTCTTATCAACTTGTAGCTTAAATGTTTTTAAAGTATCTCTATGGCTGTCTGTGTAAGGAATATTGTTCAGAGCATGAAGTGATTTACGTCAGCTTGTCATGCACACTTTACGGATTTATCAACTACCATGCTAATTATCAACACGAAATCCTAGACAGAAAACTATTTAAAGTGCAATATACTCTTGTTTCGTTGATGTTAATCTGTAAAGACAAAAGTACAGAACATTATTATCAGCTACATACGTAAGTTGAAAATCAAGATTATCGTAGAGCACGTACACCCACGTTAGGAATAACGCACACTATTATTAACAATAAATTCGCTTATAATCTCTACTATTAGGTATATGATATCTACAAAAGAATGCGAACTTATGTAGTTTAGTTCAATATTTAAACTTGTTTTGCCAAACAAATTTTCAACAATTTAACCAAACATTTTTAAATACCCGACAGTTTAAATAACACGAATCAACTCCTGGACTGTAATTTTATCTGTAAAATTGTAGAATGCTCTTAATTATCAGTTGACAAAGTTAAAACTAGTGCCAGAGCATTTATCTATGTAGGTATCTATCAACTTTTAAATATTCGTTATTTCAATTTAAACACATACATTAAATAATTAAAGTTCGTTTGCGTTTGTTAATGTGAATTAATATCAAATAAAATGCCTATTATAAATGTAGATTCTTCCATGGGTGTGTATGAACTAAATTCTATAAATATATTATTGCAATTCATTGATGTAGTAATAATACATTGGTACTTCTCATTTTAAATGATTCATGTTACATTGGTCACTTTGCATGTATAAAGAGCAGCTTAGACATAATAAACATAAAGATATACACGTTTGTGTTACGCGAAGAGGCATGTAAAGTGTGTATCAGAACATTTGTATTACCCAGATAAAGTTTAGAGCAATTGAGAAAAATCAAAGATGAACCCTTTTTCTTAGGACAGTTTAGGATTTGAAGGGATTTATTGGTTTATTATGCAGGTCGGCAAAAGTTGAGAAAAGAGTGAGTAGGTAATGAAGTCGAAGGGAAAGGAGAGAGGCATAAGGCTCTTTGGTGAGGTCAGGCCAAGCCGAGGCCACCGTCGAATTTTAGGGCGGCATAAAATAAATGTTGATATTGATGGGAGCATAATGTTAGGCCGACCTGTAATCCAATGCCTAATAATAATAACGAAATAACAATCTGGCGGAGTGGAGAGTCTTTATAAGCTACCACCACTGCTACTTAGTGGTACCACCCCGGTGAAAAGACGTTCTTACATGCTCCTAAACCGCAGAAATGCCATGAATTTTCTAAAGAAGACTTTATTCCGACGAGTATTTATTCACTGTCCAGGAATGCAACATATTGTAAAGCATAGGTTTATAAAGATTTACATTATGTTCCTTAAAAGTGAGACAGGTAATGTTCTGTAAAGATAGTAATGTAACTCACTCTATCCATTTCAATTTAGGAAATATACGTAACAAAGTTAAGTAAAGTTAGTGGTTAGTTCTGCTCTGGTTATCATATCCCTTCGCTCCAAACTATAATATTAGAGTTCCAGCAAAGACTCGCCGCCCAATTTAATAGATATCGGCTTGTGGTGTCTCCTGTTTCATTTTTTATGCTATCTGTGACGCTATATAGAGTCATAAGATGATATTCTGTGTACTTTTGCAAGTAAATTGGTTGAGTTGGCTGGAAAACTTATAAGATAATAAAATACAGACGTTTCTCAGATATTAAATAATATAGCGCATGTACGTAGGAAGTGAGGAAAAAATAATATCCTGGCTGAAATTGAAATTGACCTTATAATGATGAAAAGACAGAAGAGAGGACGGAAAGTAAAATAAGTTGACTACGCGATGACACACCAGGCACCACACACACACACCACTCAACCCATCGCACACTGAAAAAGGCTCATCTCTTCTTATGATTACTACACGGTTGCTGCAAAAGAATAGAGGAGGATATATCCACAGAAAGAGTGGCTAGCTATGTATGTATGATTTAATAACTTGTGGTTTCCTCTCGCCCATACCAATCTGCTATGTGTGTGGCGGAACAAATATTATTACGCTACTTTGTAGACATTTTAAGATTTTTTGTGAGGGAAACTTTTGCTCTGATATTATAGTGGCAGAAATGGAAAATGAAAATTCGATTAAGGTATTTTTTGCAAATACAGACCTTACCGAAGCTATTTTGTAATACTGGCGCATTACATTAGATTACATTAAACTAACCTGAGCTTTAATATGAATTCCACAAGAAATAAGGCAGAGCAGCTGAGACTCCGTACAAAACTCTCTCTCTCTCTACGCTGATACACTGTCGGGTATTAAGGCAAAGAATTTCTTTTACATTTTATCTGAGAGAGAAAAGGACCGACACAGGGACCGCAAGTCAATTTTATTGAACTATCTATTCATTTCTTCACTTTTTATGCAGTCAACCAACATCCTATTGAAAAATTTTGGCACCGGCTGCTTCGGCACTACACTTTTTTACAAATCCAACCCGTCCTCCCTCAATATTACATTTTCAACCTTTTTTATATTCTGTCTCTTAGCTTATTGAGATTAGAGTTTTTTAGTCTCCGTTACTCCGTCTGTTCTAACTGCTGCTGCTGCAGAGCTAACAGTGCACACAGGATCCGATTACTTGACTAGAATATCTTAACTTTTAAACTTTCGCTTTTTGAAGAAAGTCCTCATCTATCTATCCGCATAGACAACAACACGAAACGGAGTCTGTCGCATTTTCTGTCTAGTGTTATAATATAGCTATCCCTATAACCTTATAGATACTGATTGAAATAATATCGAAGTTCTATGTTTGAGACTTGCTTTTCTACTTAAAAAATCCTTCGGATATCATGTTCCAGAATAAACACAAACCAATACTGTGTGTATGCTACAATCAAATAAAAAATATCGAGCCGAGAAACAAAACCTGGACGTTGAGACCCAAAAGGGATTATAAGTTACAATATGGGCAACTATTCATCTTCCTAAAATTTCAAGAATTCCTTCAGACAACGTAGGAAAAGAGCTTTCAATACATTTTCGACATTCTTCTCTGACGGCGCCGTTAGCATTGGTTTATTTAACCCTTTTGACGGGCAGACTACACAGTTTTCTCCTCTTAAATTGACCGAAAACCATTACAGATATTACAACATGCGAATGTGAGATTATACCTAATAAATACTTAAATTTTAAATTGTTTAAATGAAATGGTCTCTCCATTTAGTAATAATTTAATTATTCAGTTATTCATAAAATCTAATTTAATTAATAGCTTATTACGATTAATGTACCTTGAACCTGGATGGGGCTGCAGGGGAAAGAGATACCTAGTTTTTGTGAAATGGTGAAAAATAGGTTTCTTCTTTCAAAAAGTCTACGGCAAATAAATAAGATTAATCTGAAATAGCTAATTATGTAATGACGAAGAACTGAATTAGAAATAAGAATTGCTTAACTAACAACAATAACAAGACGATAAATAAAAGCCGACGAGGTTTTAAGTTGATATAGATGAACATCGTAACTATTTTTCTGTAATCCGGCGTAGGTACATAAAATATACCTACAGTTTTGATGCAAAAATAAGCAAACATTTTGTGTTTTGAGGAATTTCGGATTTTGGGAGTTTCCTAGTTGGTGTAAAATGGAAAATATTTAATTGTGGATCATTTTATCCCTTCTACAATCCTTGATATTCGTTTATTCTCGCTGTTAGCATAGTTGTGTACTGTTAACAGCTATCGAAAGTATCATCCGAAATTCATAGTAATATATCATTTGTCTAGAGCAATATCAACTCCTTATCTAAATTGACTTTTTTCATTGTGACGGCAACATATTATGGGGGTAGGGATTAGGGATGTGTGTAAAGAGCTCCTAAAGGTAGACTGTGCGTGCACACTTTCTATATGTTAATCTAAATTGAAATTGTATGAATTGTTTGTTACACGCTTTGCGTCTCACAATCTCCTCCAATCTCTCAATTACCACTCTGCGTGGCAGGCCGAAGCACTAAGCTAACAATACGTACATAGCAAAGTAACGTTTCTATTATGATTCTTTTAGGTAGGTACCTATGTTCATGTAGCATCTTCTTCTGTTGTGGTGTGGCAAGATGCAGAAGTCAATCGACTCAATGAAAAATACAAGCTAGCCAAACAATGGCATCAGGACGAAGGAAACAATTCAGGGTGGTCCCGACCAATCTGAAATCTGACACATTTTCAATTCACTCAGGCTGAATTGACTTTTATTGTTAGCTTCAACTATTGCCAACTATTTTATACACTTAAGTATATACTACATACTCTCAAATTATAATAATCTACATTTGTAAGTATAATAAATGAATGAAGGAATGCCATTTGTGGCAATGATGGTTCTCACGTCGGCAATCATTAAATGGGACAATAACTACTGTTATATTAGAATGTAATAAATATTCGCTTAGAGCCAGCCTTAAATATTCAGAATTTCTATTGCTGTTTCCACATAATGCATCTGTACAGGTAGAACGGGTGAATACTAATATTGCAATTTTGCATGTTATTAATAACGACTTTTTTAATTGCCCCATATCAAATCTGCATTAACTGTGGTAAACAAAAATTGATAAATATATTTTTGTGCTACGCAGGTTTCATAATAAGCATAAGAAATTTTATATGTAATTGTATTGTTGCTATATTCGCAATATTTTTTTTACAAGTTTCTCATGAACTAGGTAGCTAATTATGTTCACGAAGAAAGTTATAATTAGTAGAAGTGGCCATTACGCTCGAGTGCATATGCTGGCATAATGGAGTCAAGTTAATAAATTAGCATTCCGTAGGCAATGCCCTTCTCACCCTAACTAATTTGGAGTTGTCTTAAATGTCAGGTCGTTGCAACTTCCAACTGCTCATTTCATAATTTTGGCATTTTTTTTCTAGCCTGAAACTACACAGGTCATTTAAGTGTGGAGGGAGAAGGCGGCAAAAGAATATAATGGGGAAAAAGCTATTTGCATTTCCTTTGCTCCTGAATTACAAAGTACAAAGCCTTGAGAGTAATTCTAGAATTTGGTTGTTACATTGATGACGAAAAGACGAGGACAAGACGAGCTAGCTTTCATTTCTCTGCAGATTCTCTCATTTCCCTAGGCATGAACTATCATCATGAGAATTACATGGAGGAGAACGGAGAGATGTTATGATAGGCCATTGTTGGATACCTCTATATAACACACAACTATATTATATGTATACTATACCATATAACTATATAATATAACTATATATATATATAGTTTATAGACTTTTAGGAGGAGTGCAGTGTAAGATCAGATATTATGAGAGCATCCATTATGTTGGCATATTATCAAAGGAACTGCTCTCAAGTACACGACTAGTGAAATGTAGGGAGTTGAGTTGCGAATACAAAGCTACCTACTTTGTACTTCGATTATATACAACATTTACATTACATTAAATTACATTACACCATGGTACATGAGCACGAGAATACGAAGACAATTCAATCCTTATTTAAAAGACAACGAGCACTATACTAAAACTAGTCACTTGCTTTTAGATGAATACAAATGCGAGACTCACACAGATATAGCGCATTATTCTAACTACTCTTTTTACAATGGACTCCTGCTACTGCTACTACCTATAAGGAATTCTACCAGACACACATGGCATGGCAAACCATGACACGGCTCTCAAGACTTCACTCCAATACACAACACAAACTAAAACTAAAGACAAGCAATGGTATCCTGAATGAGAATTGCATTCGTCTACGTTTTCTATAACTTTTTCACTATTTACTATATAGTAGCTTATAATATATAGTGAAGCATAATATAATAATATAGTATACGGCTTAGCAGAGGCAGTTCTGTCGGACTCAGCTCAAGAGAGACACGATACAAGCTAATTTTCATTCAAGTGAAGACTCGAGAGACATCGATGTGTCTGTCTGCATATCATTAAGGTTTATATCACATTCGAGTCCACATATAGTTGTGCAATTTGATGAATATTGAATGCATAATGGAAGGAGGAGGTTGGAAATTCTTATTATACTTCATCTTTATAGGACCGTAGCACTTTAGAACTATAAGCAAGCCGACATTTTCACTCTTTGTCTTTTCAGGACGACATTTTCATAGTAGACACTAGTATTTCTGCTAACACATACTAGTTACACTAAAAATATCATTAATTCTCCATTTTTTCACGCAAAAATACTTTTTTATTGCAGTCAGTATCACAATTTCTGTAATCATTAGAGGTAAATGAAATTTAAATAGATAATGATACAAACAAGTATCAAAAATTATAATAGGAAAATGCACTTTTTTCAACCTTTTTGCATTTTAAGCTAAATGAATATATAAATACTTTAAGATTTTAATAATTACAGGTACATGGTATATAAAAATTTCTAATTCACGGAAAACTAACAAAAAAAATTGCTTGAAGTCTCCGAACGGTAAGAAAGGTAATTTTTTCATTTTATAAATGGTACGTACTATGAAGTATAAGTTATAGATTGTGTACCTAAAGAAAAGTTCTAATTCGTGGATTCTTTGTACGTTGAGTACTAATGCATTAAGTTGGTAGATAGCTAGTAGTATGTGTTCAGAAATGCTCTGGTTTGAGGTTGAGGGTCTATGGGCGTGGAGAAGTGTTGTTTATAGATGTTGTTATATGGTGTTAGTGCTGGAGAATATAATAAATAGAAATAGTATTTGTGCTGTGAGAGTATTCGTAGGAGTATTAGTGGTAGCTATGTGTAGCAGTTGTTGGGAGTATGGAGAAGATGGGCATAGGATGAAGTGGGGAAGTGTTGGTGGAGGAGAGAGGCAGTCGGGAGAGAGTGAGTGGGATGAGAGGAGTTGGGCCGATCTCATTTCTCTTGGCTTTCTCCTTTCAATTTCCTCCTTCCCCGCATCGTTTTGCAGATTTACACCGAAGTGACTGTGACTCAACTCGGGCTCTTCACCGTTATTTCCTCCCTGTTACTTTACGGCCGGCTTTGCCTCATGCAATTGCCTATTGCTATTGCCTCGTCGTCTCTTCCACTGCCTTTTACTCCGTTTAGTATGGTTGGTTGAGTCCCGGATCACAGGAAACATGGAACATCCTTCTCAACTCAACTCCACTTTTCTTCTCCTTTCATTCCTCAATCGATATTTTCCATTACTGATACTAAGTCCGCACAAATGCGAAAATTCCATTTGCGAAATTCCCTCTTCACGTTACAAGGACTTTGTCTTCGTGTTAGCAATCAATGCTCCTCTCCACTCCACTTTCATGACCTTTCCTCTATTATACTTAAAAACATAGCTCCATAGACAAACTACTACTACTATTTATAACATATCCATAAGACACTTTTAACCTTTCAGTCAACTGATGCAAAGCTTTTTTGCTGAAATAGCATTTACTATTATTAAAGGTTACAAAAGAACATACAAAAAGTTAAATTGATTTTATGGACATCATCTGTTAATTACATTTTCAATTAAATTTTGTCATTCTTGAAAAGATTCTAGAAAATCATTCAACTCCTCTCACCTGGCTGAGAAATCCAACGATTTGAAATTGTGATAAACATTCTCATATTAGAAAACTTCAACCTGTAGCGAATCTACATTATTTATTAACAGTGGATATTTTATTTTGAGCTGTAAAATATTGCAAAGGTGGTCTACTATTATAACTAGAGGAATCTGACGAAATGAAAATGCGATAAAAGTCAATTGAATATGTAGTGAATAAAAAGGGGGCGAAAAACAATTTTCCTAAGACAATTCTATGCATTTACAATAGAAAATAGAGTTGTAGAAAGTAGGGGAATAAGGAAGTACATAGTATTACATTGTCCTGCCTATTTATATACCTAGGTATGGTTTGCCATGAGTAAGTATATGTATGTATCGGAAAGTTAAAGTGAAACTTTTTTTTCTGTGTGGTTGCACAAGTTGGCTTCGTCCGAGTAACAAATGGAGAAAGGGAGTGTGAAATCTGGCAGGAGAAACATTGGAAAACAGACAGAGTAAATCTGTAGGAGCGGTGTGGATAGAGAAAAGGGATCACACTTGTCAGAATTGGAATTTTCCAATTTACGCAGTGGTGGGAAATAAAAGTGTTGCACTTTAAAATGGGGTGTAACAATAGCGGATCGTGATAGGAGACAACAGAGTAATACAATCTTGAACTAAATAAGTAAGAAACAGAGAGATGTGCTACAACTAGCAGTAGCATAGGTAAAGGGTGCCAAAAAGACTCGAATCCCACACGAGGAATAACCCAAGGAGAGATATAAAATATCCTAGGAGAAAGTTAAGGAACTTTAACAAAGGGAAAGCTTTCGATAGAATTTTATTTAGCAGCTTTCTGCAGATACCTAGCCACTAATATATAGAGTATACTATCCGAGAGGATGTAATGACATGTCTGTACATAAAGACAGGGACTCAACTCAGAATAACTCAGTCTAATGTCTATAATAAAGTATGCCTATAGATAGATAGTGGCCTTCCGCGAGCAAGTCTCTCTGTCTCTGCCTTACGTTCCTTTTCGTTTTGTTATCGTTAGCATGTCGGATTTGATCAAACTCCCTTTTCTGCAAGCTATCCAATTACACGGCTCAGTGAAGCTGGCAGTATTGCTCCTATCGCCTCCTCGCTATGCCATTTTACAGCCCAGGGAGACGAAGGCATTCAATTCACCCAATTTAAGAATAATCCCTTACAACTATGTTATAAGACAAGGGGGCATGATTTCCATGATAATAACCAGAGCAAAACACCCCATACATTCCAAATTCAGTCTTCCTCTCCTCACACAAATATCCCCACTATTCCCGATTCTCATCTTATTCACGTTGACTTGTTTTCAAACAGCATTACTTCCTTTCCCAACATATACATTCTCCCATTACAACAATACACTTGACTTTTCGTGATTTTCTGGCTTATTACAAAATAGTCCTAATGTTCTCGGAAATTAGCAAAAAATATTTACGACACAAATACTATTAGCAATTGAAAATCATGACTTTCTTCGAAAATCATCACGAATTGATTCAGAATTAAATACATAATAATGGATAGCATATTGCTCACCGCAATTTTTTATTTCATTTACAAAGGATTTTCCAAAATTATAATCTAATTGATAACGTGGTAGACAATATTATTTTGTAGCAAGTTTTTATTTACCAACATTTAATTCATCATTTATTTTGATTTTAATATTGTTATTAGGTACTTATTTGTAACACTTGTAAATATTGATTAACTAGCTATTTGCCAAGTGATTTTGAATGTGATACCAAGAATCGCATCCATTTTCCCTTAAATATTCATTGTTCAACACTTGAAATCGAAGATTGAGGAGAGTTTTAAGATGATTGCAAATCAGATTGTGAGTAGAGATGATATAATATTTAAAGGGAAATCCAAAATTCCTGGTAGTTGGTTTGTCAGAGAAAAGTTGAATGAATAAGATGATATTGAAGAAAAGAGGGGAAAGTGGTTTGAGTCTCGTCAGAAGAGTCGGAGTCTCGTAAGGAAAATCCCCGTCTTGACAATGAGCTCAAGACAGAAGAGGGAATTTATTGTTCGCGAAAGATGTTGGTTCTAATCTAAGCCTCTCGCTATTGATGTATAAAGTGCCTCACTTCTGACTCTGACTTGACAGGCTGAGAAAATAACATTGAAAGAGTATCAAGAGTTTTCTTGTTGGGATTAGGTAGGTAGTTAGTTGTTTTTAGGCCTCGAGTGCATTATTGTTTTCTTGTATGATATCCAACGGAGAGGAGGCTTAGATGAGATGCTAAAAAATATCCATATTAATCTATAAGTTTAGTGATTGTTCTACAACTCAGTCAGTCTGATTTTAGTTGAATGGAGGTCTTCTCTTGTTGGCTGGCGTTTTCTTGTCTGTCTGTTTGAATCAGAGTTCCGTCAGCTCTCGACTTTGGCTGACACGGCATCCTTCCTAGGCCCGTTGCCTCCTCAATGAATAATTGAGTGAAAACCATTCATCTTGCTAACACTGATTCCAAGCATTTTTCTACATGAAGTGCCAATGATCTGCTATCATCCATCATGAACCGCCTCAAGTGTCATAGCACTGCTCACTTCTCCTCTCTGTCTCGTCTCATCATCATAACCTCTTACTCTTCTAATCTCTGACGGACTTCCCTTTGATGCACTTTCCATCTTTTCTCTCTTTCCGAGAACCTATATTAAATTATTTTATGTGAACTCTCTTCCCACACCTTTTCCTACACTTTTTGTCTATCACCCTCTACAACAAATTCAATAGACTTTTAGACGAAAATCCGAAGGGTACCTTTTTCGCATTATCATATCTAACAAGTTCAACCTCCAATCAATCTTACTCTCTATCTTTTCTACTTTTAACTTCACCTTATCCTCTCTTCCTAATTCATAAACCTTTGTAGTAGTGCTACTTATTTTGATTTCCTTTATTATTTAACACTTACCATAACTTACCAAACCAACCACCCACATGCTACTATAAATACATAAGCTATATATATAATATGAATTATTATTACTATATACTAATAGAATACGGTTAATATTAGCTTGATCTTCAAATCTATTTAAAAGTATGTGATATAACAAAGTGTGTTTATTTATTTATGATCCAAGAGTCACGCTTCACTTCCACTTCTGTCAACCAGCTCAGCAATCCATCAGTATCACCATTATTATCTTGTGCTCTCTAACTTTATTTACTTCCACCTCCACTCCACATGTCATTCTCACTTACATTCTATTCAATTTACAAAAGAATTAGTTTTGATTTAACATCCCACATAACAATCCCACCGTCCGCGTCCAACGGCTACCTCTCATTCAAATCATTTCATACCCTGTCTATATTTTCTCTAGCTGTGACCATTTTGTTTGAGTCATCTATTGTCTGCATAGGAGATGGTCCAGCAAGCAATCTTTATTTTTGAACACTTTACATCAATACATAAATTACGACCTTGTTTTTATTTGACGCACATGAAGCTATTGCAACAGATTCCAATAATAAAATATATAATATCCTGTAGATACAATATGCAAGCACAAGAAGTTTTATATGAGGAGATTTCCTAGCTATGAGACTGTGACCAGTAAAAATATCTCCTGCTTAAAGCCAATTAGACGCTCATATTTATTCACAATTTTAAAAGTGTATCGTATAAGATAATCATTTTGTGTACTGTGTGTGCAATAATAACAATTAAATGTACCCCCTGATTATTATTATAATTTCCATTTGAATTATGCAGTAGGTATTTTTAAAATAACGGTGGCTAAATTATTTGAATTATGCAGTAGGTATTTTTAAAATAACGGTGGCTAAATTGGCAGAGGTAAGCCTTTCAGTGGCTAAATCGGAAAAATCTGAGTTTTCCAGTGCCTGATTCATACTATGCACATATACTAATGTAATGTGTCTGTATAAAAGTATAATACTAACAAATGTGTTGTATAAAAACGTAGGAATATAGTAAATAAATTATGTCGAGACGCTAGTATATAGGTGAAAGAGGGATAGTACGGAAATAGAGATTGGTCCGGGGGTGGAAAGGTTTTGGGAAGATGTATTTGTGTCAG
>JABASI010005507.1:0-12205 GCA_019776505.1 Tomocerus nigrus
CCTAACCTAACCTAACTTAAAATAATGAGATGCTCAATGGTAACCGGATACTATTGAGCACCTGCAGGTGCTCAAAAGTATCTCGAGTGTACAAAAGCTATACCATTTTTTCAGGGAAAGTGTTATTTGGCGAGCAATCGAAAATCTTATACCTGAGTGTTTTTCAACAGCCTTGAATTGAAACGATGAATTCCTCTATTCAAAATTCCATTAAAATTTTTGCAAGACTCAAACCAACCTCCCAAAAACCAATTGTAAGCAATACAAATGCATCATTAATTGCCTTAAATGTGCTACATACCTACATGTTATTTCATCTATTTTTCTGCAATGTATGCATGGCATAATAATAAAATAGTAGTATCCTTAGGCTAGTATCCTGTATACCTAGCTGTAGTTTGTGAATTGTGAAATCTGTGATACGTTTTGGAAAAATCGCAATTACATCTTAATGACTTTTAGGACTATGAAATATCACATCGCGATTGTTTGGAAACAGATGAATTTTTAAACTTTTCTCTTAAAGGACTTTACGATGATGGTTACATCAACAATAAGCAAGAAAATTATTCGTATCGGTATGCAATTTCAATTTGAAATGTCTTGCATTACTTCTATATTTACCAACAAGGACAATAACTTCAATCAAGTTCAAGATATATTTATAATTTGAATGTTTTCTCCTCAATGTATTTAATCTTATTTAGTTTCACGCAGATTTTCGATAGACACTGCATCCAAAGTCAAATATTTGATGATGTAGCCAAACCAGTCATTGACAGGTTGGTACTTGTAAATTGTAAAACTATCTGTAATTAATTAAACTAATCTCATGCTAATGAAAATAAATCAGTCACACACACAGTTTTAATTTTTAAGTATTAAAATGGCCTATAATATGTATGCTTTCAATTTGCTACAAAATTATTACACAGTGCTCTTGAAGGTTACAATGGGACAGTTTTTGTATATGGGCAAACAGGTAAGCCAAAATATTATTTATGTAGGTATGTTTGTTATTGATGAGATATAAATTATAATATAGTATAATTAGTATGCATACGCATAGTAATTACTATAATAATAATATTACATGATATGTATTGATTCTTTAGCTATATCTTTGGTTCTGAATTTTATAGGAAGTGGAAAGACATTTACAATGACCGGCAGTCGAGAAACTTATAACGATAGAGGTGTGATTCCTCGAACTCTTCAATATGTTTTCGAAAGATTTCGACGAGTAATTTGACTTTATATTTTCTTACCTTTGTTCGCTTGAGATCTGAGAGATTTTATAGTCACCATTTGATGCGATATTACTATATAGCTACCTGTGTAGTTTTGTATTTGTAACATTTAATTTTTGCCGTTGTGTCAGGAGAATTCTGATAGTCGAATGCACACTGCATTTATCTCTTATTTGGAAATTTACAATGAAGGTGGTTATGATTTACTTCACAGCGGAGATGAAATTTTACCAACGCGTTTAGAAGAACTGACGTTAGCACGAAATAACAATTATAATATTAAAAATATGATTTTCAATCTAAGGATTAATATGATTTACGGAGGTAATTGGTTTTAAAAATTGTGTCCCTTTATCAGTAAGGTGACTCTAATGGAAGATGGGAATCAACACATGCATTTAAGGAATTTGACTGTGCATCCTGTAAATTCAGAAGAAGAAGCATTGCACCTTTTATATCTTGGGGATAGAAATAGGACTGTAGCAGAAACTCCATTGAATGAAGCATCAACGCGTTCGCATTGCATATTTACGGTTCACATCAACTTAAGGAGTGCTGCTTCTTCCATGGTTCGCCGTTCTAAAATTCATTTGGTTGACCTTGCAGGGTGAAATTCCAGAAAATATTATAATATGCATATATTATTATTTGCTTGGCCTAGAAAATATTTCTAAATTCTTTGGCTGATAACGATTTTATAGGTCTGAAAGAATAGCGAATAGCAACATATCTGGACAATTGCTTTGTGAAGCTCGTCATATAAATCTGGCTTTACACTATCTGGAACAAGTTATCGTTGCATTAGGAGATACAAAGCGCTCTCACATACCTTATCGCAATTCTATGATGACTTCGATATTAAGAGATAGTTTGGGTGGAAATTGTATGACCTCAATGATTGCTACTTTGTCTATTGAGGCAAAAAATGTTCAAGTAACGTGATCACATCCCATCCTTCACAATCAAAAATATGGAAATAAGAATTTAATTTGCGCCTAGTTTTATGCTAAAATCGTCTAAAATCTTATAGGAAACACTTTCTACGTGTCGTTTTTCTCAACGTGTGGCTCTAGTAACTAATGCGGCTACTAGGAATGAAGAATTAGATCCACAACTAATGATTAGTTCGTTGAAACAAGAAATAAAAAGATTGAAGGAAATGTTGATGGCTTCAACTATCAAACCTGTAAGAAAATCTTCAACTTCCATAAAAACAATCCCATATAGAATGCGTAACTTTTCCTTTTCTCCACTCTTAAGTCTTAAAATGGGCAACTATAGATAACGAACACTACGAAGGCTCTTACTGAGGAGGAATATTCCAATTTGATTTGCTTGCTAGACCAATTTCTTTCTGATAGCGATCCAAATGCTGTACTAGCAATTGAGCCTGATATGAGAATTATTCAAGCATGTTTCCAAATTCTTAAAGCGACCATTACTGATGATAACAATAACAATGGCTGTTCAAAACCATTGACCCCAAGTACTACTGTAGCACACCAAATGGAGGTCAGAAAAGCAGCTTACTGTTTTGACGAATTGTCTCAAACGATAAAGGACAGAGATTCAGAAATAAGTAAGATATTGAAATTCTATTCTGATTTTTGTGCTTATGCTGATTTCAAATATTTCAACCTTGGAATTGAATTTTTTCTTTTTACCAATTTATGTGTACTTATACTATACCCGCAAAATGTTTTAGAGGAACTTGTAGAAATGCTCCAGCATGAACGTTTGAGAAATCCTCATTCTGAAACTGTTGAGATGAATGGCAATAACAATAGCATGCCTATCGAAGAGCTGGATCCGTTCTATCTTGAAGATGAAAACGAAATGCTAAGCAATTTTACACCGGTAGACTTCGAGGCTGAAAACATGAAATCAGAAAATAAAGTTCCTGATGGTAAGCATTATAAAACAGCGAAATACAACTCTTGAGTTCTGGATAACTGTATATATATTTGTGTTGAAACAAAATAAACTCCTTAAATATTTTAGTCGAAGAGGAGATTTTAAAGGAACGAAATATCAGCACATCCATGAAGAAGGAGCTAGATTGCTATTTGAACGATCATCATGATAAAGACGCAATTGAAAAAATGCGTACAGCTTTAGAGGAAAAGCGTGAAGAAGTTCAAAATATTGAGACTGAATTACAGAAAAACAAGCGCACAATGTTGTCTCTGGAGGATATACTTAAGAATTCGAAAAATCACTGCATAAAAGGCTCGGACAAATTAGATTACACGGACCTTGAGAAAGCGTTATTGAGCCAGCAGCGTGCTATTGAATTACAGGAAAATAGACTGATTAGGACTCAGGAACAAATGACAGATTCAGTTAATAGTCTCAAAGGGATGTATGACAAATTGCTAATGGATTATGAATTCGATCGTAAGGCACAAGGTATTGTTCTGCAGTCTTTAATTTCTCTTAAATATTATTTTCATTGGTTCATGAATGTTCAAAATTCTAAAACTTTTCTCATTTGCAGAAAATAAATTAGCTGTGTCTAAAGAGGAACCTAAATCAAGTTTCGGTGAGGCTGTTGAAATGTTCAAGAAGGTAATTCACAGAATATAACATACTTTTGGAAAAGTATAGAAAAACTAATAATTTTCTGTATTTTGAATTCATAGAAAATGGAGACAAATGATAAACCATCTTCTTAATTGTTGGTTGCAGATGCTTTATACTAATGTTGTAACAGAACTGTTTCAGGAGATGGAATCATTTGTCTCCACTTCTTGCCGAAGAAGCTAGTGCCTGCTGAAAGACATTTTCTTTTTGAGTTTCCAAATTTCCAAGTCTAGACAACAAAATTTATGTGCTGTATTTTCAATCTGTAGTAAAATTCTGTAATATCATCCTGTTCCAAAATTATTAGTGTCAATAATAAATCATTTGTGAAATGCTATCTTCCCAAAAATTTTAACCAATGTCTTAAGTGTTCCTACTGATTTCGATTGGCAATTTTTATAAAATTGAATTTTTGTTTGCTACACGTCTGATTAATTTCTTGTTAATTTCTTGGCCCTGTTATAGAACCAGGAAGAAGAGGATAACAGTGATGACGAATCAACCAAACAAGTTGGACTTAAAGACGCAACTTCAACCGAAAGCTTTGAATCTGAAATTACTACGGAATCTGATAAATCAGAGACAGATGCTCAGTCAATACCTTCCATTGAAGGTTAATCTGACTGATTTTTAAAATTGCATATTCATAAATGTAACTTAATTTACGATTTGTCCCAACTTCATCTGTATAAATGAGCCTAAAAACCTTTTTTAGAAGTTATTGTGCTGAAAGCCGACGAGAAGACTGCAAATTCTGTTGAAGAACCAACTAGGACTGTAAATGAAGATCTTGAGATTCAGCCAGGGTGGACAGATGCTATTTCAAACCGAAGCCGGAGTTACTCCCATTGTCCGCAAGAGAATCCTTCGTTTGTTGAACGCTTTAAATCCACTTTGTCCAGTGGCGATTCTCGTCAAACGGTGTATTCTGGTGACCCGGATGTGGATGCCGAAATAAATAACTTCCTTGCAATGCGACGTCGCGTCATAGGCAGAATCAACTCTCGCACACAAAGCAGTATTCATTCACCCACACCATCGTGTGACAGTCGTATATAATGGAGACATTTAAGTAACTATTTACATTACATGCTATTTTACTTACATTTAACGCTTATAATTTTGTAAGGCAAGCAAAATTTCTAGTTCCTTGCTAACTATGGTTATTTTTTCAAAGAAACCATTTCAATTCAAAGCTCTTATTTCCACATTAGTATAACAAACTTGTTTATGTGCAGAAATAGTATAATACTTAATAATGCTTAACCTTCGTATTAAAATGTGTCATTTCTGTTGTCATTTGTATAATACCAGAATAAAATAAATTGGAAAACAAATAGGGCCAAACATCATATGGTAGGCAAATGACATAAAGTCTTAATCGTTATAAATATTTTGCACTGCATAAGATTGTTAAAAACTACATAGCACTTTTGTATCCTATAGTATATAGGAATATAATTCCGGCATTGATTCATTTGCAGATAATTTATTCTAAATATTATTATTACTAGTGAAATTCTAGCGTGTAAACTAAAAAATGAAGTGGGAATCGACTGCTATTTTGCTACCATCATGTAATGCGAATATGACTTTGACTTGACAGTTGACACTTGTTGACAGTGCATTTCCTACAAACATATACACTATATGTATGGAAGTTTAGTGGCAAAATTAATATCATCCATAAACTTTTATTGCTGTGTATTGTTTTTGCATAATTCATGATCACTCTGACTCTGATGTACTCAATGCAAGGTGCCATTTGGAATCGTCATCACGTCACGTCATCATTTGGAATGCATGGTTAAAATGGGAGAGGGCAATAAGCAAATAAATATTCTTCCCTGTACAAACTTTCGAGATCCATGTCTACAGTTACAGTTTTACAGTCTGTATACCTCATCGTTTGTAGATAAATTGCGACAATATTGACTAATGTTGGAGGTTGGAGTTGGAATTGTATTTCTTGCTGAACATTTACTTCTCAAGTTTCATTTTATAGCTATCTAGTACCCAGTGGTTTGTTGTAGGTACATTAAATATCATCAGATCAGCAGAGTTATCTTGTAATCTTCTTGACTATCTTGATCAAACCCCTGATTTAATATGGAATTACTATTGACTTTGACTTTGCCAGCATTTCTGCTTGTTGCATTGTGTACATTAAATGAAAAGGTATATGCGGCAATAGCTCCTGGTAAGAATGTTTGCTTACTCATGATTAAATTATCTAAATTCTTTACGCGAAGCAATTTTATTAGTAGTTATTATGTATAATGCAATGATAAGAAACAATATATAACTTTCTTTATGTGCATTGGTTCTGTTTCAATATAAAATCTTCATTTTATACAGTTGAAGAACCTGATAACTTTCTTCGACCCCTAGATGCAACCAATCGTCTGCTTCCGCTAACTAAGACTTCGAAATCTAACGTTTGGACCGAAACTAACCGCTTACCAGATGTACTTGGTAAATTATATAACGAGTTATTAATACTTATACTGGTTAAAACACATTCCAGAAAATAAATTGTCCCCTCATTAAACTAGAATCAGTTGATATCTTTCCGGGTATCCATATGCTATACCGGGTCCTGCAAACTCCCACATACTATAAAATTCATTATTGTTTGTTCATATTTCAGAACCTCCAAATACCCCAAAGGCTAAAACGAATGGGAAAACAGTAATCGCTAGGTAAATAAATATGACAATTATTAACCTTTTAAAAACAGCAACTGATTTCCATTGACGATTGAATAAAGCTGTATTTTCGCCTTATGTAATTGTCCATTGTTCTTTTCATAAGGCCACCATTCGTTAGAAAACATTTGAAAAATTTAAAATCCCATCTTGGGGATAAATCATTTTACATGGATTCTGTAGCGTCCGATTCCGGATCAAAAGATAAGAAGTAAGCTTTTCATATTTTAATTTTCATCTTACTGTTTTTTCATTTGCTTTATTTTTGATATTTGATAGCTCTTTCGAATCACAACGAAGGGCGTTTCTGGACATATTAGACAGACGAATGCTGGAACCCAAACGTCGTAAAAAACATCATGGCTCCAACAAAATAAAACTACGATATGACTACATCAATCGCAAATATTCCATAACAGAGGACAGCGAGGATTCATGATTCATAACGGGCCAAATCCATCATCCATCTACCCACTTTTCAGTTTATATAATTTTAATTTCTATTGTCCTAATTAGCATTTATGTACGTGTCTATATCTATTATTACAATTTTGTCTTTTTCTGTCTTTGTCTGAATTCTTCAATGCACAATTTCTTAATTTCTATAAAGTGTTTTAAAACTACGGCAAAAAGCAGTTCTTGTTGCACTACAATTTATTACGCTTTTACAATTTGTGTGTATCCTGCCTGTGTAGTTTTCCACAATAAATTAATTACCATTGCAACATAAAAGAGTTTCATCGTTTTGTATCACTGCTAATGAGCAACTATTGAATGTTTGAGTATCCAATATTGCATTATTAGTGGCATAAATTATTTGGTACTATTACATGAATTTTTAATCGTGATATGTAACACGTTCTAGGCTAGAGCAAAAATATTCGAAAGTGCAATCCATCTAATTGCGCATAGAACCCCCTGCGAAAAAATTATAAGTCAAGTATCATGTCGGCTTCTGTGCAAACAAATGTTTCTTTGGATTGTAGTAGCAGTGACAGCAGCAGCACTGACAACAATAATGGAAGTAGCTCTCCAAGCTTATCTTCACTTGAGAATAGCACACCGAATTTGTGCATGAAGGAAAGCGAGACTCTGAAAGCAATTCAAAATTATTTTCCATTCATTTACCGCATCAATGACGGTTTCAGCACAAACACGATTCTCATGAGCGTCTGCAAGGAGAGAGGCTGGAAAGAATTCACCGATAGAGATTTAAGAACTGCCGGAGGAGATATTGTTGGCTGGAATCTTTGGTGGAGATGTTCTGTAATGAGTAAGCAGAGTTATCAATACAGATATCAGATGCTGTACTCCTGGCAATATACCAATCACATCCCCAATGCATTTTACTTTTGCAAAAAGAGCAACCTTACCTGGTAATGGAATAAATCTTTATTGCTTGAATAAACCATTGTAAAACGGGTTATAATACAGAGTAGCGCAGGGGTACTTTTTGACATCACCTTAAATGACCTCATCGACCTTGAACTACTTTCACATTTAATCTTTCTTTAGACTGTAGTAGTAAGTACTTAGTACGTGTAAAAAATTTGAACCATGCATGTGTCTCAATTAATCGGTTTAAGCGAAGACCTCTTTAAAACCCAGTTGATATGGCCCCAGTGACACCATTTATTAACTCCGTAATCCTATTAACAGAAAGTTTGACCGATGTACTTCAATCCGTCCAAAAGTTTATCGTGCCGATTAACATACAGACGGACAGATAGATATTTTTTGATGAACTGAGTAGGCTACGCTACTCTGAATAAATTTAAATTGCTAATTCTGCCTACAAAGTAGAATGATAAGATTGCAAAATTATTGATCAATCTAAAATTTCAGGTATCTTCGATCCATGACTCAGACGTATGGAAGCATTTATGATTTTTATCCAACATCATTTGTCCTTCCAAACGAATATCCACAATTTCTTGCAGAGCACTGCCGTAGGTCAGACACAGATATAGAGGAAGCTCGAAATGTCATTCGAATCTCTAATGGAAAATCTGACAATCGTACACCTATCTGGATTTCAAAACCAAACGGGAAAAGCCAAGGCAGAGGGATTTTCATATTTAATGAGTTAAAATTACTCCAGTATTCATCTCCAAGTGTATTGCAGGAATATATTACGAGGCCATTGTTAATCGGTGGATACAAGTTCGATTTGCGTCTTTATGTTTGTGTTGCTTCAAATAGCCCGTTAAATATCTACTTGTACCACGAAGGACTCACACGCTTTGCTACAACAAAGTATGACCTTGAAGATATTGATTGTTCCTATTCTCATTTAACCAATTCATCACTAAATAAATATGGGCCGGGGTATGATGAAATCAAAGCCGAAATCGGTTCAGGATGTAAATGGAGCCTGCGTCAACTACGGCAATATTTTGCAAAAACTTCGAGCATTACCACTGATTGGTTTTTGTGGCAAAAAATTGTGTCCATTATAATCTTAACGATAGTTGGGGAAGCACAAAGAACACCATCATATTCCCACAAGAAAAACTGTTTCAATGTCTTTGGATTTGATATTCTTATTGATGAAGATTTTAGACCGTGGTTACTGGAGGTTAACTTGAGTCCTGGTCTTGGAGGTGATTGTGCAGTTGATGAAATTGTTAAGCGCCCAATGTTGCATGACCTTTTCAACTTACTAGGATTTCCAGATTGTTCCGAATTCGTTCTAATGGTTGATAGCAATGAGCGCAATAGTGAATCTAAACTGGCCCAAAAAACTAAAGAAGATCCTAAAACCAGTCCTTCACGTTCGAATACAACGGCTAACACCCGCCCTGCTACATTTTGCACTTATAACGATAAGAAAATCAAGAAATACCCCTGGGCACCTAGGAATGGCGCTTTTGAAAGTCTAAACCTTGAGTCTATCTCCACAAAAATGATTGACCGATTAATGAGCTTGCAGGCTATTTATGGCAAACATTTGTCACTTGATGGGAAGTCTAATTATAATATCAAAGCCAAAAACGCTGAAGCTAAAACCAAGAAAAATCAGTTGCTAAATCAGCAACCAAATAATCAAAACTCTTCGAAAGCTTTTGCCAAAGCTCAAATTTTCAAGGAATTTACCAAAGAATTTTGGAATTTAATACCAGGTGTTGATAAAGATGTTTCGTTAATGCCTCGCAGGCCTGGAATTGGTATTAGACACCGTAATTGGCATGAACCTGTCAAACGACAAGGGGGATGGGTTCGAATATTTCCCTTCAATTCTGGCAGTGACATCGAAGGCAAAGGAAGTAAGTCCTCAGCTGTGAAGATTAAAGAAGTTGTCTCTAAAACCACCTGTTTTCTCAGAGCTGCTCAAGAAATCGTCACTAAATTCCCTTCCCAATCGGACGAATTCTACAACAAATATTTGCAGCGCAACTGCCGATTCACCACAGAAATTTGGCTACCACCAATATGATCATTTTCCTACTAAAATACTTCCGGAAACTTTTTGTCATTTTATACATAGCACACAAAACACTAGCAATCGCTTTGCCAATTGTCATGCATTCATGAAAAATACAAATTGCTACCTAACTGTAGTTATATATAGGAATGTAAACCTCCGTAATATAGTTGTAACGGAAGAACCTTATAATAATGTAACCAGTAATCCTGTACTTAAACCTGTTTATGCAGTGCACATAGCCTGAGTGTGCGCTGTACCTTTTACCTAGACTAATTATAATGTAATTCAAAGTATCCAAATTAAAGTATATTCATCAAAATTGAGCTTGGTATAATGCAGCCCCGTGACAAAATGAAAGATATGTAAAAGATAAATTTTGTTGTGATAAATAATGATCTAATGATGCAATAAATGCAACTTTGCCAATTACACGCTAATATGAATATTAATAATTTTACTCCTTTCGGCCACAGATCAACCGCACATTTAGCTGCAAACACAGTCTCTCTCGGCTTTGTTTCCATAAAAATTAAAGTATCTGTAATTACCTAATGCTTTTGATGTGCATATCCTCGTTCAGATAAAAGTATTTATTGTAATGGGTATCTATCTCGTAATGGCGAAGGACGACGTAATGAGTTGAGGTTTGTTGTTGGATAATAAGTGCTTAATTACGTGATTATTTGATGAAAGAAAATGTCCAAGTAAATAAATAGTAGGAAATATGAGTATATAAGTACCTCTAATAATATTATCCTGAATGCTCTAATATAAGTAGTCTGTATTGATACATTATGGCAGTAAACAATATAATTATTATTGTAATTCAACTTTAAGTATTGGTAACGATGAAACAAAGGAAAATTGCACATTGTAAGAATGAATTTTACTAAAACAATAAAATGTTGACAAGAGCAGTCAGCCTATGATAGACTTAGAATCGGAAATTGGGATTACATAAATTATATTATATTATTGGTATTGTAGAATTAATTATAATGGAAATGTTTTGAAAATATTCGGCACACATTTGGATGAAATAAAAATTAGGCACAAAAAGAAAATCCTCTAAAACGGATCTAGAACCGATTTTTGGAATTTAGATTAATTTTGATGAATCAGTGATTGTGTATTGAGTGCGTCCATTCTGGAGCCAATCTTGTCTGCATGGTCACATTAGGCTTCCTCCATGCGTGGTACTGATTCTTCAGGTGGAGGAGGCAATGGGTTCGTTGACTGCATTTCCTCAACTTCCTCTTCATCTTGATCGGGAGCTGGAGGTTCAAGAACATCAATAACTTCTGGTTCTTCAGCCGCTTCATCCTCCATTCCCTCAACTTCTGCTTCCGCCTCTTCAGTCAACGGACCACCAAATCCAGGAGGACCATGAGGATGAGATGGGATAAATCCATCAGCGAAGGGTTCGGCGGCAGCAGGAGGTGCAGCGTTCGCTGTTTCCTCTTCTACTTGTGCCCATTGACGTTGACGGACAACCTCCAATGCATTTTGGACATCACGCCTTTTCAATTCTTCATTGTATCTCCATCGAAGGAGCCAGTGACCAAGATATTCGATTGGGTCTGCAGGTCTTCGGATGCATATCTCAGCCAAGGCAGCCACCAATATTGGACCTAGATTTTTCTTCAGATATTCAACTTCTTGGTATGTACGCTCGTTGACGGCATTGTTTTGTCCGTTGGCACTCATCTTGAATTGGAATCCCTGCTCTTATCTGGGTATTGAGACGTAAAATGTGAAGCGCTAGAAAGCTAATCTCTGTCGCGTGTCTTGTGCGCTCAGGTGCTGCTCACCAAGTCACCAACATTCAAGATATAATATAAGATCTATGTACTATCTGGAAGAAAATGACAGCCTTTTCGTCTTTGTTGTCCCGAATTCAATCTTCGCTTCGACATTTTCAAAACTTTCAACTCAATCCATTCCAGTATATTTTATTCTAGGTTCTTTGATTCGAAGTAAGATAGTCATGACAACACATTTTAATTTTTTTAGGTATTATGGTGGGACAGGGAAAGGGGGGGGGGGAAAGGGCGAATAATAATATCCGTCATAGAGCACATTTTGAGAGACTAGTTAGTATATAGACTGTTATAATATAGTAGGTATACTCCAAGGCGTTTCTAGGGAGATTCTGAGGTTAAATACAGGTGCTGAAAAACGAGTGTTTGGTCCAGGATAAGTTACGGGACGGACTCCGGGCAGGAGAAGCAAAGTAA